>CM053275.1:53551708-53692150 GCA_028583415.1 Protea cynaroides | reverse complement strand
TGGAATCATACACAGTATTGGACTCAATAAAATAAAATAGTTTATTATTAGCCAATTAGTTTAGGTCTTGCTTCCTCACCTTTGCTTGAGTGTAAATCATCTTTCAAGCTTTAAGAATCACCTTTATATCAATAGGAAAACCTAACAAGTCGATAGATTTTAATTAGAATTCATTTCGACAGTTTTAAGCTTGATGTAAAGCTAGGGTCGCAGGACGGGTCGCAGGTAGGGTAGCAGTTTTCTGCAACCCCAGGGTATAGGGTCGATGCTAGGGTCGGATGTTCCATCGACCCTAGGTGCGACCACAGCTTCCCTGGACATCCCAAAAGCTGGGGGTCGATCCTGTGGTCTGGTAGGGTCGATTGGGTCGACCCTACTTGCGACCCACGTGGTTTGAGTCGACCTTTTCATTCTACAGTTTAATCTTTCAAGTTTGGGTCCTATGGCTTACTTCCACAGTCCATTATATGCTTCTTCTATGGCTTAAAACTCCAGGTTACTTCCTTACTTTGCCTACCATGATTCCCTCCATAGATTTCATTGAAATCTTTCCATGGATGAATGATTTGGGTTTCTCCTAGATTGTACCCTCTTTATGAATTATTCTAAGGTCTTAAATTATTAATGGAAGCATACCCATACCTTAGGTTTGCTGAGATTCAGAAGTTTCTCTGAACACTTTAGTCTTCTTCTCCAACTTTCCTTCTCTTTTCCTTTTCTTCTCTTTCAACTAGGGTTTCAAAAGGAGTGAAAGAAGCTAAGGGACGTCCTATTTATAGAGTAGAACCTCCCAAAATGAGTCCCATTGAGATTAGGAAAAAATCCCCTTGAAATTTAGAAAGTTTCCTATTTACGGTTTATGTCGGTGATGAATGGGTCGATGGGGGGGTCAGAGATCCCGTCGACCCTCGGGTCTAAATTGTCCGACCCTAGGTCTAAAATTCAGGGGTCTGACTCCCTAATGAGGGGGGTCCGACCCTACCTATTTGGGTATGGACCCTACCCCCTATTTTACTATTTTTGAGTTAAATTTCATATTAGGTCTTGGGTTCTTCACGCACTTGGTCTACTTGGCTCGACCATGATATGTATACTGGTCACGACACAAAATGTAAGGTTAGACCGGGTTCATGGCGTGTGGGTCTTACACTCGGTGTAAGGGATAATGGTTTAGAACGATGGGGTTTTGTCCCGAAATCATGCTAGGGAGTTGTTATCATACTTAACCTCGTGTAAATCCTCATTTTCATTGACTTATCTTAGCCATCAAGGAAAAAATTGAATTTTCACTTTATTTTCTCAAAAACTAAAATCAATTTGCTTATTACTTGATTTCCTTCAATCATCGATGTACTTGTCATCAAAATCTCTTCATAGATCTTTCAAACCTCATTTCAAAAGATATTAGTCTCTCAAGCAATAATTTCTTTTTAACTTCAAATTCTTTTCCATTTCATTCAATGCTTACTTCGGCCTTTTTAATTTAATAATATGCACCTTTTTGTAATCTCATAATCATTGTCGTATATTGGTGCACCATTTTCATGTTGTATTTTGACACCAAAATTTCTTTCTTCTGATAAATTATCCTCGCTTTGGATTAGCCCGATTGCAATGACTTCTCCAGACATTCTGATTTATGTTGGGAAGAAGTCATTTGTTTCAAGGGCAACAAGACATGCATCACCTCGGTCACTAGGGTATGATCGGCGATGATTTCAATCAGCAGAGCTAGTCGAGAATTGGCATCGACTTAAGCATAGACAAGTGGAGTCAGGCCGTTTCATTAAACGCGACGAATTGGAGAGATTTGCTATTCGTCGAGCATTTACTAATATGGGTTGGTTGCCAGTTCCTGGGTACCAGATGCCCACACGTTCTAATCTTATGAGGCAGTTTTATTGTAACCTTCAGGTAGAACGAGGTATGGAGAATGACGCAGATGATTCGTCCTTACAGATTTTTAGTTAGGTACAGGGACGAGAGATTATTTTGGACATTCACAGTCTTGCCCATCTCTCAAGTGTCGCAGATGGAGAACTTGTTTTTGTGGAGCCAAAAATTCCAGTTGTAGCTGAGTGGAAGCTTACATTGGTACAAAAACAGATGATGTTAGGTCCCAAATTAAGAGAAAGTAACTATCGACTAGTTCCCAGAGTATATAGTCGCATTATATAGCACAATATTGTACCCATGAGCGGACATAGGGATGCTATTATACATTTCTGTGAGTTTATCGCTTATTGTGTTATTGTGCGGCGACAGCTCTGCCTTCCTTACTTGATTTTGAGAACACTAATTACTACAGAGCTCTATTCTTAGTCTGGCAGTCTTCCTTATGGGAGGTTGCTCACCCACATATTCATTCAGCTGGGGATAAACCTTTCTCAAGATACTTGTGTAGAGAGGACCATCCATTCTGATTTTGATTGGAATTTACTGTTCAGGCTAGGCCTTCAGGATGTTGTTCTTAGTGATGACGAGTTAGGGGAGATTCCTCGTCCAAAGTCACAATCTTGGCAATGATCGAATAAGAAAATTCAGTGTAGGGTGATCTAGTCCTCATCTAGGATTAAGTCAACTTCAACAAGTGATAGTAGTGATCCGATATACATCCCTACTGATTCTTCTCTTTCTCAAGGTCCAGTAGATATAGCATTATTAACAAATGAGAAAGATTGTATGTCATAGTGGCGAGAGGTTTGCAATGATGTGTCATGTATGATGGTTCCTCAGACTGGGGTTCTTTAGGTTGCAGAGCTACAAAATGTATTGGTAGAAGCTCGCGCTTTAGTGTCTGAGTTACGAAAATACCATTAAAAGACACAGACAAGATTATCACCATACAAGAGGCGCTGCTGCAAAACATCTCAGGTGTGGAGCGACGTGTGATAGCGACTGAGCATGCTATGTTGTAGTTGCATGACTCTCTTGAGGTTACTAGACAAGAAGTATCATTCATAAGAAACGCATTGATGTCGACAGGTTTAATCCCACCTATTCCTATTAAGGTAGAGGCGTGCCTCCCCCTTGTCTTTTCTTGTGTCTTGCAGATTTAGTCAGCGTGGTGGGCCTCAGATACTGATTTGGGCTGAAATAGTTTGGTGCCTACTATGGGGCCACGAGTGATTCAAAGTTTAAAGCCAGGTCAAAGGGAAATCCTATGGTATGAGTCTAAGAAGAACAAGTTGTCATGCGGTGAACTTTAACCCACCAGCGATCGAACATCCACAAGCAAGCCTCAATGAAGTTATTAGATCAAGGCCTCAGCCTCAGAGAAAGAAGGGAAAGAGGTCCGCGGACCCAGTACCATCATCAGAAGCATGTGTCACTTATGAGCAGTTTGATGTGGTAGTTCAACAGCTAAGAGGCATTGATTAGATTCCCTCAAGAATTTCAAGCACCAGCTACAGGAGCGAGCTCTAGGCCACCTCCAAGATTGCATTCACCGCATGATCTAATACCTCAAGCGGATGACCACCCAGAAAGGCCCATCGTCGCCCCACTAACAAGGCTGCTAAGAGACGGACCTGGTAATGGTGGGCCAGAGAAGTCATCCACCACCCGAGATAAAAGCAAGATGACTTCGTTTCTCAACACAGGAGGGTTCCCATTTTTGAAATGCTTGGGCCGCAACTGAGCGTCGGACTTGATAACCAGAATATGATGGAAGACCCGTCGATTCTCCAACATGAGCATCAGCCAGAGGTGGTCATTAGTGAAAATACAGGACGAGCACCAAGGCACCCAGATGTACATGCTAGATTAGAGGATTAGCTTACCTTCCTATACCAAAGGGTGGACGCTATGGCGTGTTCAGTAGACACCCTTACAGCAGGGAAGGACTATTGAGTTGACATGGATTATATGCGCTCAGCTCTGTGTCCTCTATGTATCATCTTGCTACGTAGATTGAGGAGGGTAAATTGAACTCCAATAAATATATGACCCCTCGATCAAACTAGCTTGGTACTACCAAACACATTTGACCGAGGAGGGTAGATCAAACTTCATCAAATACGTGACCCATCGGTCAAACCAGTTTGGTACTACCGAATACATTTGATCGAAGAGGATAGATCGAACTTTGTCAAATACGTGACCCATCGGTCAAACTAGTACGGCACTACCGAGCACATTTGACCGAAGAGGGTAGATCGAACTTTAACAAATGCATGACCCATTGGTCAAAGCAGTTTGACACTACCGAACACATTTAACCGAGGAGGGTAGAGTGAACTTCTTCAAATGTGTGACCCATCGATCAAACTAGTTCTACACTACCGAATACATTTGACCGAGGAGGGTAGATTGAACTTCATCAAATACGTGACCCATTGGTCAAACCAGTTTGGCACTACCAAACACATTTGACCGAGGAGGGTAAATAGAACTTTAACAAATGCATGACCCATCGGTCAAAGTAGTTCGGCACTACTTAACACATCTGACCGAGGAGGGTAGATCGAACTTCGCCAAATGGATGACCCATTGGTCAAACCAGTAGGGTAGATCAAACTTTGTCAAATGCATGACCCATTGGTTAAACTAGTTTGGCACTACCAAACACATTTGACCGAAGAGGGTAGATCAAACTTCAACAAATGCGTGATCCATCGGTCAAACCAGTTCAATACTACCGAACACATTTGACCAAAGAGGGTAGATCGATCTCTGACAAATGTGTGACCCATCAATCAAACCAGTTTGGTACTACCAAACACATTTGATCGAGGATGGTAGATCAAACTCTGACAAATGAGTGACCCATCGATCAAACCAGTTCAGCACTACCGAACGCATTTGACCGAAGAGGGTAGATCAAACTTAGTCAAATATGTAACCCATCAGTTAAACCAGTTTGGTACTACCGAACACATTTAATCGAGGAGGGTAGATTGAACTTTGTCAAATGCGTGACCCGTCGATCAAACCAGTTTGGCACTACCGAACACATTTGACTGAAAAGGATAGATCATATTTCATCAACAGTACGACCCATTGGCCAAACCAGCTCAAAAAAACCCAAGCACATTGGTCGAGACACATCAGTCATTATCAAAAAAATCAGCATGGGAGTCACGTAACAAACACCGTGCCTCACCTCATAAAACCTCAAGAAATGGCCGACCTATGTTGATCGAAGCGTCTACAACGGTCAATACACATCGGTCGTCATCAAAAGCAACATCGAGGAAGCCACGTGCTCACACCGTGCCTCCCCGAAAACACATCGTTAGGCCGATGTGAATCCCAGGAAGGCAGAATTTAAGCTTACACTTATTTCCCTGGAGGGCCGAAGTATGTTGCCCAAAATGGACACCTCGGCCAAATCACTTCATTTCGGCCAAGGTGAAACCAAGGAGAGTTAAATTCAAGTTCGACACTTGGTGCCACAAATGGTCTAAGGGAATCGTCTGAGGTATTCACCGCTGCCAAAACGCATTGGCTTGTTGAAAATAACCTTTGGTTAGTACAAAATCAACCAACTGAGGTAGTCATGTGCAAGACCACCTCCCACACCTCATGACTTTTCATCCCAAGACCAAGGTATACTGGCCAAAGTAGTCACTTTGGCCAAAACACATATGGTCAGCTCAATGGAACCAGAAGACGGAGGTGGTCACATGCAAGACCTCCCGCACATCAAGCTCTTTTCTTTAAGCAACCAAGGCATATTGGCCGAGGTTGACTGCTCGGTCACTACAAAATCAACCAACAGAGGCGGTCATGTGCAAGACCCCCTCCCGCACATCAGGCTCCTTTCTTTAAGAGACCGAGGCAAGTCGGCCCAGGTGGCTAGGTTGGTAAACCCGCCTCAAAAATGCCTCAAAGATGTTACCGACGCAGTCATGTGTTGAACATGTGACTGACCTCGATCAGAAATTATGGGGAGACCAAACCAAACCAGCTGAGATTGCTAGCTCAGTCAAGTAGCCTCAGAAAAATGACAAAAAACTATCGAGGTGGTCATGCAAAGAACATGTAACTGGCCTCGATCAGAAATTATGGGAAAACTGAGGCAAGTCGGGCGAGGCAGCCAAGTCAGTCAAGCGGCCTCGAAACTTCACCCAAAGATTTACCCAAGTAGTCACGTGACGAACATGTAATTGACCTCGGTCAAAAAAAAAAAGAGCCTAAAAAATAGCTTAAGGCAAAGCAACCGAGCTGGCCACCTCGGCCCCATTGGCTCCGAGAAAAAAAAATGTAAAAAATTGGCCACTCATTTGAAAGAAAAAATAAATAAAAAAAGGGCGACCACTCATTTAAAAAAAAATAAAAATGGAAAATCGAAGGAATAGACTGCAGCAAAAGGCCACTTCTTTTTCGGCTCGAATCGTGGTATTGAAAAAAAAAAGCTAAAAGTGTGACGTGAAGCGACCTGGGGACCCACCTCGGTGTTCGAAAAAAAAAAGAAGGACAAATGACCGAGGGGTTTGGGCCGAGGTGGCCAGTCAAAATAAAAAAAAAAAAAAAAAGGCGTTGGGTTTTTTTAAAAAAAACAGAAGCAAAAAGAGGTGGAAATTTAGAGAAAAGACAGAGGTGAGGCAGCCGAGCTGACCACCTCAGCCCCATTGGCTTGGTCAAAGCCCAAAAAAAAAAAAAAGGCAAAAAAGTAGTCTGAAGCGAAGTGGCCAAGCCGGCCACCTTGGCCCCATTGGCTTGGTAAAAAAAAAACGGGGCTAAAAAATAGCTTGAGGCAAAGCGGCCGAGCTGGCCACCTCGGCCCCATTGGCTCGGACAAAAAAAAATGATAGATGGGCCTGCACAAAAAAAAAAAGACGACGGAGAAATCTAAGGAGAAGTTGGGTTAGGACACAGATGGGCCTCACAAAAAAAAACAAAACAAAACAACATTGACCGAGGCATTCCAAACTACTGAGGAGTTGTTGCCAAGGCAGCCAGCTCGGTCCCTACAATTCGGACAAAAATAGAGGGGGCCTGTGCCAAAAAAAATTGCAGATTTAAGAAGTGGATTTACCTAGATTCTTATATAATGGCGTTGGTTGATCCTTTGAGCTATGGGTGATGGACCTTGGTTTAAGAATCATAAGAACACCAGAATATTGCTATGTCAACTTCATCAAGTATTTCATAGCAAATTTCTGGTCGAATAAGTGGTTTTCAATAACGTTCAGTCGCTAAAAGGCATGCTATTTTAACATTGGAGTGATGAAGAGGTTTGGGGTACAACAAGTAGATCAAACAAATGATGGACAAATGGTTATTTTTGCTACTGATTTCATTATAAAAAAAAATTAAAAAAAAAATAAAAAAAAACTAGATCAATTCACATTATAAAAGCAGTGATCATAATCAGATCCCCATTTGAGAAATTCTGAAGTGAAGCGACCGAGGTGGCCCTTCTGGTAGGGCACAAAGTGGCGCACCAAAAAAAAAGAAAAAAGAAGAAGGTAGATAAGAAGATTACCATGGGAGTGGGATGGATCTGAATGGATTACGCATCATCTGATTTCCATTTTCTCTAACGTCTCTAACGCGGAAATGATAGAGAAGAAGAAAGTATTGGTCACCTACGATTCTCCTGCAGCAATATCATTCATCAGGTCAAGAGGTAGAAAATGCACTCTGTAGCCATGGAAGTGTTGAAGAGAGAAAAAGGCTAACCGAATACCGTCTCTATGTAGTCCCTCAGATAGCCGAACACAAGAGTAATCACCTTCCTTATGCTAAGATAATACAGAGCCATCGAAAGAGTGGAAGAAGGTGGTTCAAGCATCCATATCATCCTACATTAGGTCTACATATAGACACCTAGTGTAGGTTCATTCGCATCCTCTTCCTCATCATCTCCAAAAAAATGACAGCCTCAAGATGATGAGAGTGGTGACATTACCTTCCCGCCCTCACCCATTACGACCAAGCTTCATAAAAAACCTAGGAAATGCTCCTCGCAGAGACCGCAACAACCAAAGAGTGGTCGACAGAGTCGTGGACAGAGGCAGCCGAAAGAGACTGATAAGTGTATAATTTTATATTTTTTTATTCCTTTTGCATTATGATTTTTAGGGTGTTTTATACCTTATTGAGCTTAATAGAATTTATTTTATGAGTTTGGTATATTTTAGAAATCTTGTTAATTAATTAATAAAAGATGAAAAAATTCTAGCACTCTTAATAATTAATTTTTGAATTTCATGTAGGATTCTGACATGGAAAGAGTTCATTTGGGCTTCCAAATGTGAATTTAAAATCTGATCTGGAAAATTGATCCAAATCTAAACCAGAGAAGGAAGGTTTCTCCACACGGAAGGTTCACTATTAGAAGACCTTGATTGATTGTTGGAAATCTTGAGGAGAATATACACAACTATAGAATCTTACAAAATTTGGTAGATTTGGGGGTGACAATTGTTTAATAATGGAATGATTTTCATCTAATCTAGGAATGAAGATTTTGTTTAATTTTTATTTTCATGTAATAAGATTGTCAAATCTAGGCATACCAATTTTAGTCTTGTATTTTGACTATTTAAACAATGTAAAGCCTATGTAAAGATCATCCAAGAGTGATTGAGAAAGAAGGCAGTGGCTGAAGAACAACTATCTTTCTTTTATTCTTGTGTTCTTGAAGAAGTCATGTGTGGCTAACTTTCTTATCTTTGGTTAGACGGAGCTGAAGCCATCATTGTAAACTTGTGAGACTTTATTTATTGATTTTTAAGTGAATATTTGTTTTTCTTCCAGTTTATCTGTATAATGATTGACGAATGGGTTGATTAGGAGTACTACTAATTGATTTATTTATCTAATCGATTGTTAGATTAGAATTGAATTGCTATCAATTGATTATTCTATGTCAGTGGCAATGGGGATTGATGTTAATGGACAAGTTAATGTTATATTCCTAGGAGAAATCAGATTAAAGTAATTAAACCATGTTGGTGTGTGCTTAACGTTTAATTTCAATCGTCTTTTTAATTGTTATTGCTATTCCTGAATCAAATCGAGAGTCTAGTCTTGAGATTGATTTAAGAGTAAGGGTACTATTAATAAGCTATCTTTTAATAGACCAACCTTAAGGAAAGACTAAGGATTTTAGGCCTAGTCCTAATTTTCTTGATTGATTATTCAATTAGAATTGATTATCCTTTATGTCGATGAACAAGTTTACGAAGATGGTGTAAGTATCCTATTGATCGAAACTTTCTCTTATTTGTTTCATCTTTGATATTTGTATTACCATGCTCTTTATTCTTGCATTTTAGATAATTAATTACTGTTCTTTTCTATTGCAAACATACCCCCCTCCATACGTAGGATAGCCAATAAAGTTGTGCTAATAAGATCAATCAGAATCTGCTTTAGTACAACAATTGGTTATTTTCTGAGTCTTATTTCATTTTCATTTGTTTTTCTCTCTTTAGGTTAATTAAACATTTTAATCTTGATCATACAATCCTTGTGGGTTTGACCCTTACTTGCTACTATCTACGTTTCAAAGTAAGGTAATTTAATTTGAGCGCTCAACACACATAAATTTTGGCGCCGTTGTCGGGGATTGTTTTGATTAAGTTGATTTGTTTGGTTATTTAATTGATTTTTTTTATTTTTTTTTATTTTTCTATCTGCTTGTTCTCTTAAGTGAATGACCCGATCTTCTCATTCGGGAGAATTACAATTTGATCCAAAAATGGAAAGAACTCTGCACAAGCTAAGGAGAGATAGTAGAAAGACAGCCAAAAATTCTTCACTAGGCAACAACATAGCCATTGATTTAGCTTCTGGCAGCACTAGTAATTCAGATTTTGAAGAAATGGCAGACAACAACAACCGCATTCTTAAGGAGTTAGCGGCTCCTAATCTGAACCAACAACCACTCTGCATCGAGTATCCTAATCTCGATGTTGCCTTTGAACTTAAATCTGGTCTAATCCATCTCCTTCCTACTTTTCATGGTCTTGTAGGTGATGACCCACACAAGCATCTAAAAGAATTCCATGTGGTATGTTCGAGCATGAAACCAACCGGAATTTCTGAGGAGCAAACCAAGTTGAGGGCGTTTCCATTCTCATTAGCGGATAATGCAAAAGTTTGGTTTTATTACTTGCCATCAGGATCCATTACCACATGGAATGAGATGAGGCAGCTTTTCTTGGAGAAGTATTTTCCAGGTTCAAGGGCAGCCAATATTCGAAAGGAAATCTGCGGTATTAGGCAATATAATGGAGAAACACTTTATGATTATTGGGAGCGATTCAAGAAGCTCTGCGCCAGCTGCCCTCATCACCAAATTAGCGAGCAATTACTCATTCAATACTTCTACGAAGGGCTTTCTCATACCGATAGGGGTATGATTGATGCAGCGAGTGGAGGAGCATTAGTGGATAAAACTCCAAGGGCAGCCCGTAATTTGATTGCAAATATGGCTGCTAACTCTCAGCAATTTGGTGTAAGAAATGACCCTCCATCGAACAAGGTTAATGAGGTAAGCACTTCTTCTCTTGAAATAAAAATTATAGAATTGTCTTCACTTGTTCGTCAATTGGCTGTGGATAAGGTACAACAGATTCAAACTTGTGGAATTTGCAACATCGTGGGACACCCAACTGATATGTGTCCCACGCTTCAAGAGGAATCTACAGAGCAAGCAAATGCTGTGGATGGATTTCTAGGACAGCCTCAATATAAGTATGATCCATACTCAAATACTTACAATATGGGATGGAGGAATCACCCAAATTTCAGCTATGGTAATCAAGATGACCCCAATCATCAGTATGGGTATCAACAAGGCCAACAACCTTTTCAATCTAGACAACAAGCACCTTCAAGTTCAGGTATGACCTTGGAAGATATTGTTAAAACACTTGCCAATGATTCATTATAATTTAAACAGGAAACAAGGGCAGGAATAAAGAACTTGGAGACTCAAATAAGCCAACTGGCCACTTCAATGAGTAGACTAGAGGCTCGAGGCTCGGGAAATCTACCTTCGCAACCAATGGTGAATCCGAAGGAAAATGCAAATGTCATAGTCTTGAGAAGTGGAAAATAAGTGGAGAATATAGAAAAGGAAAAAGAGAAAGAGACCTCAAAATCAGCTCCGACATCTATTTTCTCATTTGGGGTAAACTCTAAACCTTTTATTTTCTCTATTCCTATTCAACCTCCTTTTCCTAGCAGGTTTGCTCAATCTAGAAAGGAAGAAAAAGAAAAGGAGATGTTGGAGATTTTTCGGAAGGTAGAGATAAATATACCTCTTATTGAAGCAATTAAACGAGTGCCATGATATACTAAATTTCTTAAGGAATTGTGCACATCCAAGAGGAAATTGAAAGGAGATGAAAAGGTAAGTATGGGTGAAAATGTCTCAGCCGTTATTCAACGGAAGCTTCCCCCTAAGTGTAAAGATCCAGGTACATTCACTATCCCATGCAAAATAGGTAACACCAATTTCAATAGAGCTATGTTAGATTTAGGAGCATCAATTAATGTCATGCCTTATTCAATATATGCTTCATTAAATCTAGAACCTTTAAAAGAAAATGGTGTAACTATTCAATTAGCTGATAGATCAAGTGTATATCCTGAAGGTGTGATTGAGGATGTGTTAGTTCAAGTTAATGAATTGGTGTTTCCTACTGATTTTTATGTATTAAAAATAGAGGATGACTCATCTCATAATTCTACACCTCTTTTATTGGGTGGACCATTTTTAAAGACTGTTAAAACAAAAATAGATGTTCATGATGGTACCTTATCTATGGAATTTGATGGCAAGATAGTTCGCTTTAATATTTTTTAGGCTATGAGGTATCCTAGTGATATAAATTCTATTTTTGCTATTGATATAATTGATTCTATGGTACAGCAAGTTTTTAAATTAAATGGTGAAGATGAGTTGATGGTGGCTATTAGCAAACATTTGAATAGCATGGATTTCAATTCAGAATTTGTGTTAAATGTTGAATTAGAGAAGATGTTGATGGCATTGCAGGCCTTACCCCCAATTCCAAAAATATATGATGTTGCTCGCATTGAGTTACCTATATCTCATACAAGGTTGTTACCTTCCATTGTGCAGGCACCTATTGTTGAGCTGAAACCACTTCCAGACCATCTCAAATATGTCTACTTAGGAGACAATGAGACGTTACCTGTGATAATAGCAAGGGACTTTACCAAGCTACAAGAGGAGAAACTCATTTGAATTTTGGGAGACCATAAGACAGCCATTGGGTGGACAATAGTCGGCATTAAGGGAATCAGCCCGGCCATGTGCATGCATCGCAAACTTCTTGAGGAGGGAGCCAAACCGATTAGAGAAGCACAGCGTAGACTCAACCCTCCTATGATGGAAGTTGTAAAGAAGGAGATACTAAAGCTCCTTGGTGTTGGAATTATCTATCCCATCTTTGATAGTAAGTGGGTAAGTCCGATTCAGGTAGTACCTAAAAAGACGGGCATAACTGTTGTTAAGAATCAAAATAATGAGTTAATCCCTACTAGGATACAAAATGGGTGGCGTGTTTGTATTGATTATAGGAAATTGAATGCTTCAACTCGTAAAGACCACTTTCCTCTTCCATTTATCGATCAAATGTTGGAGAGGTTAGCAGGTCTTCGCACTATTATTTTCTTGATGGTTATTCAAGTTACTATCAAATTGTGATTGCACCTAAAGATCAGGAGAAAACGACATTCACCTGCCCATTTGGTACCTTTGCTTACCGACGAATGCCATTTGGTCTTTGCACCGCCCCAGCCACATTCCAGAGGTGTATGGTTAGCATTTTTTCTGATTATGTAGAGAACATTATAGAAGTTTTCATGGATGACTTTACTGTTTATGGAGACTATTTTGATACATGCTTGGATAACCTTACATTTATTCTTAAGAGGTGTATAGAAACTAACCTTGTTTTGAATTCTGAGAAGTGTCATTTTATGGTAACATAAGGAGCAGTTTTAGGTCATGTGATATCTTCTAGAGGTATAGAAGTTGACAAAGCAAAGATAGATCTTATTCAATCTTTACCTTACCCCACAACTATGCTGGAAGTGCGTTCCTTTATTGGACATGCAGGCTTTTATCGACGCTTCATCAAGGATTTCTTGAAAATTTCATTGCCCTTATGCAAGCTCTTACAAAAGGAAGTGGTGTTTGACTTTAATGATGAGTGCAAAAGAGCTTTTGACAAGCTCAAAGAACTGCTAACAACGAGGCCGATGATTCAATCACCGAACTGGAAATTCCCATTTGAGATCATGTGTGATGTTAGCAATTATGCTATTGGGGCTATTTTGGGCCAACGTATGGGGAAAGTTGCTCATGCTATCTATTATGCCTCTCGGACACTAACTGAAGCACAGTGTAATTACTCCACAATGGAGAAAGAGCTATTGGCTATAGTTTTTGCTTTGGAAAAATTTAGATCTTATTTATTGGAAACTAAAGTTATTGTTTATTCAGATCATGCAGCTCTTAGGCATATGCTGGCGAAAAAAGAATCTAAGCCAAGATTGATCAGATGGATCCTTCTTCTTCAAGAATTTGATTTGGAGATTAAGGACAAGAAGGGAGCTGAGAATTTAGTTGCAGACCATCTTAGTCAGGTGGTTAAGGAGGGTGATGTGATACCATTACAAGATTTCTTCCCAGATGAACAACTACTTAAGGTGACAAATGTAGTGCCCTGGTATGCAGATTTAGTCAATTATTTGGCTACCAAAACCTTACCACCAGAGCTACCTAGAGTACGAAGAGAGAAAATCAAGAGTAATGCTCGGTACTACATTTGGGATGACCTTTATCTTTGGAAGAAATGTTCAGACCAAATGGTAAGAAGGTGCGTACCCGAAACTGAATTTCAATCCATTCTTATCTTTTGTCATTCATATGCATGTGGTGGACATTTCGGTCCTAAAAGAACAGCAAGAAAAGTGCTTGAATGTGGTTTCTTTTGGCCATCTTTATTTCATGATGCATATATATTTTGTAAGTCATGCATTCGTTGCCAATACTCAGGTAATGTGGCCCGTAGGGATCAAATTCCACAAACCCCCATACTTATTTGTGAAATTTTTGATGTTCGGGGCATTGACTTTATGAGTCCTTTTCCTAATTCTTTTGGCAATGTTTATATTTTACTTGCTGTTGATTATGTGTCAAAGTGGGTGGAAGCAAAAGCCACCCGAACTGATGATTCTAAAGTGGTTGCAGATTTTGTCAAGTTTCACATTTTTGTTAGGTTTGGGATCCCATGGGCAATGATCAGTGATAGAGGGACTCACTTTTGTAACTGCACTGTAGCAGCACTGCTTAAGAGGTATGCTGTGACCCATAAGATTTCAACTGCCTACCATCCACAAACTCATGGGCAAGCCAAGGTATCTAATAGAGAGGTGAAGTCAATTTTAGAAAAAACAGTTAATCCAAATAAAAAAGACTGGAGTACAAGACTTGACGATGCACTATCGGCTTACAGGACTGCTTATAAGACACCTATAGGGATGTCTCCATATCGGTTGGTTTATGGAAAAGCATGTCATCTATTGGTAGAATTGGAGCACAATGCATTCTGGGCAATTAAGCAGTGTAACATGGAGACGGATAAGGCAGGGGAGCAACGAAAGTTGCAATTGCAGGAGTTATAGGAGATTCGCAATGGAGCTTATGAGAACTCTCGGACTTATAAGGAAAAGACGAAGGCCTTTCATGATAAAATGATTTCTAAGAAGCAATTTGTTGTCGGACAAAAAGTGCTCCTTTATAATTTAAGGTTTCGGTTATTTCCTGGTAAGTTGCAATCTTGCTGGATTGGTCCTTTTATTGTTATTAATGTCTTTCCACATGGTGCAGTTGAGATACAAAGTTTGGACACTCAAACGATTTTCAAGGTCAATGGATATAGACTTAAACCTTACCATGAAGGTTTTCAAGTTAATTCGTTGGTTGAGAAAGCTATGGACTTAGAAGATCCACTTTATTCAGATTGAGGAAAGCTGTAAAGTCGAGCGAACGACTTTAAACAAAAGCGCTGCTTGGGAGGCAACCCAAGAAATCAGATTTGCTTTCTTAACCCTTTCTCTTTTTATTTATTATTTTTTTATAGATATTATGTTTGTATTTGTTTTTTTCTTTGCATTTAGCCTTACATTGGAATGTAAGTTTTAAGTGTGGGGGAATTCTAGGATGTGTTTTGTTTTTATATATTGGTTGTCTATACTAACTGGAAAAAAAATATTGGTTGTATATACTAACTAATATATATATATATATATATATATATATATATATATATATATATATATATATATATATATATATATTGGTTGTATATACTAATTGAAAAAAATTGACTTCAAATTTTCTTTCAAAAAAAAAATTATTTATCCAGTTACAAGTTTGGATTAATTCTCTAAAGTAACCATGTTGAACTTTATAAATATGATTAAATTATTAGGATTCTTGAACCTTAGATTAGATATGCAACTAAATTTGAATCACCATCTGAGATAAAGTTTTATTGTTATGTGTCTTTGTATTTCACGTTTGCACCAACTCTTAGTTGTAGGGAATAAACAGTAAATTTGAGAAATAATTTAAAAAAAAAAAAAAAACTTGAAAAAGAATAAATAACTGCTTCAATGTCCAAAATGCCTCAAAAACAAAAAAAAAATTGAGATAATGGTTATTAGCAATTTAATTGACTAAGTCGGATTTTGTGGCCTTTGTTACTTGAGTTAATAAGTCCTAGGGGTGTCTCTACACCTAGTGCCCTAAAGCCATCTGGTTTGGGAGTCACTGACCCAACACTTGCTACATGGGTAACTTAGAAAGCCTAAGAAAATGAACATTGCACAAGTCGATGAAAAAAAATGGTGTTATTTTTCTTGAAGTATACTATAAAGCCCCTTACTAATTGAGTTACATCACTTCACACTTCACACTATAGATGCATATTAATATGAATTTGTTGAAGATGGTGACTAAAATAAAGTTATTTTATCTTTGATAAGATTTAAGTTTTCTATTGAGTTTAATTCTGTTTATGAGTTATAATTGTGGAGTACTTAAGATTTTATTTAATTCCTGTAATTTGTCAAATCTAAAAATATTTTTCTTTGAATTTTGTGGGTAGATTCACTGCAAACCCTCATGAGACACAGCTCATCCACTAGGGGTAACCTAGGGGTTCAATGGCTTGTTGTACATGCTAAGTGCAATCGTGGTTCCTACGAAAGTGGAATAGTTTAGGATTTTTTTTTAATTTTATTTTGCCCGAGGACGTGCAAAGGCTAAGTGTGGGGGAATTTAATAAGTGTATAATTTTATATTTTTTTATTCCTTTTGCATTATGATTTTTAGGGTGTTTTTTACCTTATTGAGCTTAATAGAATTTATTTTATGAGTTTGGTATATTTTAGAAATCTTGTTAATTAATTAATAAAAGATGAAAAAAATTTAGCACTCTTAATAATTACATTCTGAATTTCATGTAGGATTCTGACATGGAAAGAGTTTGTTTAGGATTCCAAATGTGATTTTAAAATCTGATCTGGAAAATTAATCCAAATCTAAACCAGAGAAGGAAGGTTGCTACACACGGAAGGTTCACTATTGGAAGACCTTGATTGATTGTTAGAAATCTTGAGGAGAATATACACAACTATAGAATCTTACAAAATTTGGTAGATTTGGGGGTGACAATTGTTTAATAATGGAATGATTTTCATCTAATCTAAGAATGAAGATTTTGTTTAATTTTTATTTCCATGTAATAAGATTGTCAAATCTAGGCATACCAATTTTAGTCTTGTATTTTGGCTATTTAAACAATGTAAAGCCTATGTAAAGATCATCCAAGAGTGATTGAGAAAGAAGGGAGTGGCTGAAGAACAACTCTCTTTCTTTTATTCTTGTGTTCTTGAAGAAGTCATATGTGGCTAACTTTTTTATCTTTGGTTAGACGGAGCTGAAGCCATCATTGTAAATTTGTGAGACTTGTTTTTATTTATTGATTTTTAATTGAATATTTATTTTTCTTCCAATTTATCTGTATAATGATTGATGAATGGGTGGATTAGGAGTACTACTAATTGATTTATTTATCTAATCGATTGTTAGATTAGAATTGAATTGCTATCAATTGATTATTCTATGTCAGTGGCAATGGGGATTGATGTTAATGGACAAGTTAATGTTATATTCCTAGGAGAAATTAGATTAAAGTAATTAAACCACGCTGGTGTGTGCTTAACATTTAATTTCAATCGTCTTTCTAATTGTTATTGCTATTCCTGAATCAAATCGAGAGTCTAGTCTTGAGATTGATTTAAGAGTAAGGGTACTATTAATAAGCTATCTTTTAATAGACCAATCTTAAGGAAAGACTAAGGATTTTAGGCCTAGTCCTAATTTTCTTGATTGATTATTCAATTGGAATTGATTATCCTTTATGTCGATGAACAAGTTTACGAAGATGGTGTAAGTATCCTTTTGACCGAAGCTTTCTCTTATTGGTTTCATCTTTGATATTTGTATTACCTTGCCCTTTATTCTTGCATTTTAGATAATTAATTACTGTTCTTTTCTATTGCAAACATACCCCCCTCCATACGTAGGATAGCCAATAAAGTTGTGTTAAGAAGATCAATTAGAATCTGCTTTAGTACAACAATTGGTTATTTTCTGAGTCTTATTTCATTTTCATTTTTTTTCTCTCTTTAGGTTAATTAAACATTTTAATCTTGATCATACAATCCTTGTGGGTTCGACTCTTACTTGCTACTATCTACGTTTCAAAGTAAGGTAATTTAATTTGAGCGCTCGACACGCATCAGAGACGGAACCCTATGTCAATAAGGATGAGAGCATTTACCGCTGTCGCATTCATCTTGTTACCCTGGAGAACATGTGCACCAACTAGAAGAAAAGAAGAGAACTGCTTGGGTTCACTAATGAAGAAGCAAAGAGGGTATCCTAAGGCTGAGGAAACAAACGGAGAAATCAGAGACGTACCAAGTCTAGTTTGGGAGAAGACCTTCTGTCCATGTTTCAGACAAGCATCGAGGTCTTGCTGCCATAGGGACGCTTATAGGGATGCCCATGGTGAAGGACTGTGGTCTCGGCTAGATAGCACGAGGGACCAAACATCGGAAAGAACAAAACTTACGAACAGTTCTAATGTTGAGGAAAGTATTCTAATGATAGATGTTCTCCTCCAATCACCTCAGCCATGAATGACTATTTTGTTCGAGGACTTCACTTCATCCTAGCAGATCAGCACCACCGACAAAGTTACATCATCACCTTGGCCATGACTGACTACTTTTGTTTGAGGACTTCACCTCATTCAAGTAGATCAGAACGACCGAGGGAGCAACGTGATCAGATTAGCCCGGGGGCACCGTATGACTGGTAAAGCCACATCCTCAACTTGGCAGTACAACATGACCGACGAAGCCACCCAGTTTGACCCGAGAACACCTTCTTGACCCAGCAGCTTGGCATTGCCGACATAGCTGCCCACTTTGGCCGAAGCAAATGACCCCAACATCAATGCAGATATTTAGACAATCTCCCTAAGACAAGCCAAGGCAAAGGGACTCAAGGGCTAGTATCAACTTCAAGACAAATACTAAACTGTCTCCCTCGGACAAGCTAAAACAAATGGCCTTAGGTGTAAGACCCATATCCAACTAACCGGTCTTATCACCTTGTACCAGGTCTACCTATCATAGTCGAGCCAAGTGGACCAAGTGCGTGAAGAAACCACAAGACCAGGTATGAAGTCTAACCCAAAAACAGCAAATGTGAGGGTAGGGTCGCATGCCTAAACAGGTATGGTTGACCCCACCTCAAGAGAAGTCCAACCCATGACTTTTTAGTCGTAGGGTCGCATGACTAAGAAGGTGTAGGGTTGATGGATTCTGCGATCCTACGTCTGACCCTACGAATACAGTCAGAAATCGAAAATTAGGAAACCTTCCTAATTCAAAAGGGGGTCTTTCCTAAACTCATTGGGACTTATTATGGGGATTTTCCTCTATAAATAGGACGTCCCTTAGCCTCTTTCACACCTTTAGAACTCTAATTGAAAGTGAGAGAAAGATAAAGAAAAGGAAGAGAAGAAAAAAAGGAAACTTGAAGAAGAAGACTAAGGAAGAGGAGGAAGTTCAGAGAAACCTCTGAATAAAGGTATGAACCTAATTCTCTACCTGAATAAGAGATTCTAGAATAGTTATGAAGAACATAGGATTAGGAGAAACCTAAATCATCCATCCATGGATAAGTTCCAAGAGATTCCATGGAGGAAATCATTATGGACAATGAATAGTGTATAACTTGTATTTTTGAGTCATAGAACAATCATAGAATGGACCATGAAAGTAAGTCAAAGGATCCAAACATGAAGGGATGGACTTTAGAATGAAAGGTCGACTCAGAATACGTGTGGTCACACGTAGGGTCGAATGATATCCGACCCTACAAGACCACAGGATCGACCACATGCCCTCGGGAAGTTCCAGGGAGGGTGTGGTCACACGTAGGGTCGAATGGTATCTGACCCCACCTGCGACCCTACACCCTAGGGTCGTAGAAACTGCTACCCCAGGTGCTACCCTACCTGCGACGCTATAGGTTCTGTTAGTTTAAACATGTTGGAACTAATTCTAATTAAAATCTATCGACTTGTTAGGACTTTCTAGTGATTTAAAAGTGATTCATAAAGCTTGAACGAGGATCTACGCTCAATCAAAGGTGAGGGAACAAGACCTAAACTAATTGGCTAATAATAAACTGTTTTCATTTATTGAGTCCAATACTATGAATGATTCTATGCTTGTATCATTGTAATGTGCATACCACATGTCATCCACTATTCTTGTTATTACTGTTCATGCATATTTAATTTCGTTTATTATAACATGATGATAATGATGATGCTAGGAATAGGCATGTGAATGTATGTGTGTGGTCAGTGTACTTGATGCGAGTGGAGCATCAGGGGGAGGATGTGACACTGTGGTTCATCCTGGTCACCAGACTCTAGCTCTATCTCTACTCAAGTCTTGTCCACTAACATTGTCATATCGCCATTACCTTAGCAGAACTATTACGTCGTAGGGCATCAGGGGAGGTGGTCTTGGACCGTGTAGTCTCTGACTCTGCCAGGGGGCTTAGCTCTATCTCTATGGACGTATTGAGGGATGCTAGGGTGAGGCCTTGGATACACTGTTTGACATTAGGATTGGTTAGTTGTGAGCCCAGTTTGCAAGCCCTCACCAACAGGGGCTTACGTGTTGGTATGGGTAGAGCATCAGGGGAAGTGTGATGCGGTGCGGTCCTAAGCACTTTAGCTCTATCTCTATTCCATGGTGGGTGCATGTGGGGGCGGCAATGGTGTTTGATCCATTGGGTGGTTCCACATATTCGTGTATAGAGGTGCGGTGGCCACCTATCCTTTCTATTGCACATTCTAAACTTATGAACCAGACCAAAGTTATAAATTGAATGCAGGCATATGTTTGTTGCATTGTTTTGTTTGCTCACTGAGCCATGATGTGTGCTCACCCTTTTTGAATTTGAATATTTTTAGTTGATGATGCAGGTACGACAGTGGAAGATTATATGAATGCTCCAACATACGGGCATGCGGAGGCAATAGAGGCAGAATTGATGATGGAGTCGCATGATTCATCATGCGAGTGCAACTCCTATGTTTTTTATTAGATTTTGTTTAATTTATACAGACAATGTAACTGATTTAATTATTTTAATTTATGTCTTAGTCCTTTTTGAAGATAATTGGATAATTTATTTACTTTATCACAGTTAGACTCTCAGTTCATTTAATATATAAGACTTCCGCTATTGTTTATTTACTCTGATTATAGTTGTGGATGTGTATGGTTTAAGCAAACAGACACAGCCTATTCGAGATCCTGCTTAAACTATTGGTTTATTAGCGGTTCATCACACCATTCTGAATAGTGCGGAATTAGGGTGTGAC
The DNA here is from genome assembly GCA_028583415.1 of Protea cynaroides. NCBI lineage: Eukaryota > Viridiplantae > Streptophyta > Magnoliopsida > Proteales > Proteaceae > Protea > Protea cynaroides. The sequence continues at coordinate 53,671,166 of CM053275.1, read as the reverse complement.
AACTTGGTATCAGAGCTCTCAGGCCCTGTCTATTAAACCGATATACTTTCACAAAAAGTTTGTAAACTGAGTTAGGATAAAATTTAAAAGCTGTAATAATAACACACTATAAGCACCTGTGTTGTATGAGACAAAATTATGAAACAGAATAATGCACTATTGAAAGGAGAAACAAGTTTTATATACATCAAATAAAAAAAACAACATATATACATATCCAAATCAGAGTACAGTCCACAATCTGGACAGTTACTCTGTAGTACAAGGAAAAACAAAATATACATTACGGAGCTGGAGGTGCTGGAGGAGGAGATGCCTCACGATCTCGGTCATAGTCCTCTACATACACTCTAGTCAGCCAGGCTAACTGAGTCTGGGTCACCTGGAGACTAGCTGCCAGCTCAGCCATCCGCCGATCCGACATGCGCTGGGCCTCTCTAATCTCACGTAGTAGCCTCATCATATCCTCAGAGGGTGGGCGTGAAGGACCAACAGTGTATGAAGGAGCCCGAGATAGACCAGCTCCAGTAGAATGTAGAGGTAAAGGTGGAGGTATGGCATCTACATCCATGAACAATCCTCATCTTTAGCATCACCCCCATGGACCCTTGCTGTTGCTGCTGCTGCTACCTCCTCACCGTCTGCCACCTCTACTCGAGTACGAGGACGCACCAGAGCATTCCTCTCATCATCACTGACCTGAGCATCCCGCATACCCATCCTACAGATGGCCTCCCAGTCAAGGTCCAATGAGAAGGTCTTCTCCTGAATCCTCTCATCCACTAAATCAACGTGTAGGCATGTGAGCAGTGTGGTGATCAGACGTCCGTAGGGTAGGTTACCTAACTGACCAGGCAGCGTAGTGCAGATCATCGTCCAGATGATAATATAAAGAAGGCAGACAGGCTGCCTGGTGCAAACGCAGTAGAGGACATACTGAGTCAACTGGAAAATCTTATCATAGTGTCCACTCTGGGGAATCAGGTTATGCTGGATGATCTTGCAGCACACCCGAGGTTCTGGCCGTAAGTTGATCGCTTTCATCTCCCAACGATCATCTTTAAGGAGCTGACTATCAATCTCAGCACGCATTACCAAGGATAGGAACTGGGGTTCCTTGGGAGCACAGTACACCAAAGGGCCGTCATTTGATATGCCCAAAAGATCAGCCAACTGCTGGCAGTTAAATGAAACCTCCACCCCTTTGACATAACTAGTGATCCTGAGCTCGCTACCCCTCTCTGTGTCATTGCGATCCCCCACTACCTGGAGATTGCAATAAAACTGCTTCATCAAAGCAGAACGAGTACAAGCCTCATAGGTGATCACAGGAAGCCAACCCATGTCACCAAAAGCACCCTCCACATTAAGCAAGGCAAGACTAGCCAAGTTTACACAGCGACCCCCTTCTACTTTCTTACGCTCATAGCGAGCATACTGAGCTTCTGCCTCATTGGAGCGAAAATGAACGGGGTCATGAGCCCTAGGAACCTTGGTACGAGTCATACTATCTGCCAAGACACAGAAAAACAAACAAGATATTAGTAATGGTGAAAAACTTAAAAATTTTGGCATTATAACGGCATGATTTGGCCAAAAGCCTCACTTTTCACCCAAACAACTGGGCAGGAGGACTTACATAGGTTCCAAACCATCCTGCAAAGCTCATACAGTTAGAAATTTAATCTAGAAAGATCAAATTTGAAAAATTTTAATAAATTCAAAAAATCTCAAAAATTAGGTCAAAAATGGAAATTTTCAAGTTTCTCGGTAACCAACTGACGAAACTCAAATATTTTATAGGGCTTTCGTCCATTAGGTGACCAATAGCAAAAGCCCCCAATAAAAATTAAATTTTTACGATTGGAAAAAATTTAATTTGAAGAAAATGATGTAAATGGATGAAAACCTAGTTTAGAAAGCTTGAAAATGGGAAACAGTAGAGAGCATACCTGAAGAGACAGAGCAGGAGTCGTGAACGGAAGAAACAATCACCAAATCCTAGGGGTCGATACTATAGCAACTCAGGGGAAGCGAGTTGAGTTGGAAGAAAAGAGAAAGAATAGGAAATGAATCCAAAATTAGGTTTAAAAACCTAATTTTGGATCGTAGGATTATAGAATTCAACCAAAATGTGCGACCCTACGACCGACCCTACCATCGACCCTAGGCTCTCAGTGGTCTGACAGAGAACCATGGGTTAGACCTAGGGTCGGACATATATCGACCCTACGATCGACCCTAGGCTCTCAGTGAGCTGACAGTGTTCTTAGGGTCGCATACCCAAGGGTCGCATAAGAAGCGACCCTACCATCGACCCTACGAAGGAAAATTCAGTATTTTTACTTAATGATCTAAAAAATTGGAAATTTATATTGATTAGTTGGATTTTGACTTGGGAACAACTTATATTGATTGCCTCACATGTTCTACGACTATTTTTCAGACACTACCACCACCAGGACAGGAAATGGCTGGGCGAAGAGTGACCAGACGAGGCCGTAACCCAATTCCACCACCACCACCTGTGGAGGAAGACAGCCATGAAAATCCTGATGTACAAGAGAATCTGAATATGGCACCATTAGTAGCTAGTGGCCAGGCAAATTCTACAAACTTGCCAGCCCCACCTACGGATTTGGTTACAACCATGATGAACCTGGCACAACAGCTGCAACAAATACAGCAGGTGCAAGCCAATATGCATGCTGCTATAGGAATGGCTTTTCTAGCTGCACATACGACACCTATTCCAGCAGGGCAAGCTAGCACAGTACCAGGGGGAACCAACACGGCACCCCACGCACCTCAAACACCAGTTATGCAGGCTCAAGTGCAGAATCCTGAGGTAGCTCAAGGCAGTTACCAGTACCAACCACATATGTATGGGGCCTATGCTCAGTATCAGCTGGACCACTCCCGACTGATCGAGCGTTTTCTAAAGATGAAGCCCAAAGAATATAATGGTAAGCCAGCAGATCCTTTGTGGCCAGCACACTGGATCGATGAAATGGAAAGAAATTTTATGATGATGACAGTGAATGAGGAGGAGAAAGTGTTGTACGCAACCTTTATGCTGAAAGGTGATGCACACCACTGGTGGAAGTCCACACGGACTTATCTGTTAACAAAGCACGCCCAATTGACCTGGGCTATCTATAAAGAGGCATTCTTTGAGAAGTACTTCCCCATAAGTTTTAGAGATTCTATGGAGAGAGAGTTCCTGAGTCTATATCAGGGCCAGATGACTGTGGATGCATACCAACAGAGTTATGAGGAGCTGTTTTTCTTTGCACCAGCCAACATGCAGGAGGAAAACACAAAGACCCAAAGGTTTGTCATGGGACTCAGGGGAAGCATCCGTGAGCATGTTCTGGGTCTAGAGAAGAAAGTCTACAATGAAGCAATACAGATTGCTCGAGTAATAGAGTCGAGCCAGAAAGAGAGATTTTTTGCTCAGAATAGAGGTATCAAGAGGCCAAATGGGAATTCTTATAATGGAGGGAATACAAGGACATTTAAACCCTTCCGTACTCAAGGCTTCAATGCTGCAGCCAAGACTACTCCAGCAGCTCAACCGCAACAAAAGCAAAACAACGGAGTAAAATGCTTTAACTGCAACCAAGTTGGACATTATTCAAGGGAGTGTCCTAAGCCCAGAAAGCAACTACAGCTAGGAAAGGTTTATGTTGTTACATCTAAGGATGTTGCCGCATCGCCTGATGTGGTCACAGGTATGACCTGAACTTTTCATTTTGTGTTACATTGTGTGAGCATGTAGACTAAACTAAAACAAATCACAGGTATCGTACCTATTAATGGCATACCCGCTAGAACTCTTTGATTCTGGAGCTACTCATTCTTTTATATCTATGTCATTTGGAAAGAAGCTGAACCTACCCCTCAAATCTTTAGACTACAAACTGCTTGTACGATCGCCTAGGGGATTAGAAGTGGAATTAGAAAAAGGTTATGGACCATGTCCAGTTCTTATTGATGAGAAGACATTGGATGCAACCTTGATTCAACTTGAGATGGCAGACTTTGACGTCATCTTGGGAATGGACTGGTTAGCTCGGCATTCTGTAAACCTATTATGTGCAGAAAAGAAGCTGACATTTAAAGACAAAGAAGGAGCAGAGTTTAGTTTTGCGGGAACCAAACTTCCCAGTAAACGAAAACTCATCCTCTTTGCATTAAAGGCTAGAAAATGCCTCGAGAAATGAGGAGTTGGGTATCTAGTATCAGTGGTTGATCTCACCAAGGATGTACCACGAATAGAAGATATTGATGTTGTGCGTGACTTTCCAGATGTATTTCCTGAGGAACTACCAGGACTACCACCCGACGAGCGACAGAGTTCATTATAGATCTTATACCTGGAGCCGCACCAGTATCTAAAGCACCCTATCGAATGGCTCCTACTGAACTGAAGGAACCAAAGGTACAGTTATAGGAATTACTAGACAAGGGTTATATCAGACCCAGCATATCACCATGGGGAGTGCCGGTATTGTTTGTGAAGAAGAAGGATGGTAGTGTTCAACTGTGTATAGACTATCGGGAATTAAATAAGCTTACAATCAAGAATCGATATCCATTGTCTCAGATCGATGACTTGTTCGATCAGTTGCAAGGTGCCAAGGTGTTCTTCAAGATTGATCTTCGGTCAGGATACCATCAGCTGAAGATTAAGGAAGGTGATATTCCGAAGACGACATTTAGAACAAGATATGGACACTATGAATTTTTAGTCATGTCTTTTGGATTGACTAATGCACCCGCAACTTTTATGAAACTCATGAATCGGGTATTCCATGATATATTGGATACGTCAATCATTGTGTTTATTGATGATATATTGGTCTACTCTAAGGACAAGGAAACTCATGTCATGAATTTCCTAAGAAAAGAGAAGCTTTACGTCAAATTTACAAAGTGTGAGTTTTGACTAAATTGAGGTCGCTTTCTTAGGCCATGTTGTATCCGCTAAAGGAATTAAAGTGGATCCTAGCAAGATTGAAGCCATTGTGAAATGGGAAGCACCTAAGAGTGTTGCAGAAATCAGAAGTTTCCTAGGTCTAGCTGGGTATTACCGATGATTCGTGGAAGATTACTCTAGAATCGCCGAACCTCTCTCCAGTTTGACTAAGAAAGGAGAAAAGTTTGTTTGGACCGATACATGTGAAGAAGGTTTTCAAACATTGAAAGCTAGATTGATATCTGCTCCCATCTTGACTATTCCTATTCCAGGACAACCATTTACCTTGTACACTGATGCGTCTGGGTTGGGTTTAAGATGTGTGCTTATGCAAGGAGAACAAGTAGTTGCGTATGCCTCAAGACAGCTAAAAATACATGAGAAGAACTATTCCACTCATGACTTGGAATTAGCAGTGGTAGTACATGTTGTCAAGATATGGAGACATTATTTGTATGGAGAGAAATTTTAGATTAAGTCAGATCATAAGAGTCACACTTATCTTTTTAATCAAAAGGAGTTGAACTTGAGACAAAGAAGATGGCTGGAATTATTGAAGGATTACGATTGCAATATCTAGTATCATCCAGGGAAGGCTAATGTAGTTGCTGATGTGCTAAGCAGAAAAGCAATGATAAAATCCCAAGGAGAGGTTAACACGACTGTGGCAATGTGTATTACAGAAAAAATATTCAATCATGGTAATGAGCAGTTCGCGATAAATGCATCGGGTGGATCAACCAACCAAGGGTTTATTCATCGGTTTTCAAATATGTTTGCAACATTAAAGATTGTACCTGATATATTAGATAAAGTGAAGGTCGCTATTAGATCAGACCCTTATCTGAGAACGGTATAAGAAGACATTGAAAAAGGTAGGACTATTCCTGAGTTCACCTTGGACGTTGAAAAGGTACTAAAATATAAAGGAAGAGTGTATGTTCCTGAAAATTAAAACTTGGATATTAGACACAGACTAATGAAGGAAGCTCACACCACCGCTTATTCGGTACATCCTGGAAGTACGAAGATGTACCATGATCTGAAGAAACTATATTGGTGGAGAGGAATGAAAGCAGATGTAGCTAAATTTGTGTCTCAATGCCTAAATTGTGAGAGGGTAAAGAATGAAAGGCAAATACCTGTAGGATTATTGTAGCCACTGTCAGAATCAGCATGGAAATGGGACTTCATCATTATGGACTTCGTCACCGGGTTACCATTGACTCCCCGAGTAGTTGACGCGGTCTGGGTGATTGTAGATCGTCTGATTAAAACAGCTCGCTTCATAGCTATACAACCACAGTATACGCTAGAGAGGTTAGCCAAGCTATATGTGGATAATATTGTCAGATTGCATAGTGTACCTGAAAGCATTGTGTCCGATAGAGACCCACGCTTTACCTCAAAGTTTTGGAAAGGATTACAGAAGGCTATGTGTACAACGTTGAAGTTTAGTACTACATTCCATCCTCAGACAGACGGATAGTTGGAGCATACCATTCAGATTTTAGAAGTCATGCTTCGAGCCTGTGTTATTGATTTCAAGGGATCATGGGATGAGAAACTACCATTGATCGAGTTCGCCTATAACAACAACTATCAGGCTACCATATAGCTGTCACCCTATGAAGCACTGTATGGTAGGAAGTGTTGAACTCATTTATTTTGGAATTAAGTTGGTGAACAGAGTATCGTTGGACCAGAATTTATTGAAGAGACTTGTCGAGTAGTCGACATTAAGAGTTATAACAGCTCAGAATCGTCAGAAACAGTATGTAGATACTCGACATTGAGACCTTGAATTTGTCGTAGGTGATAAGCTATTCTTGAAAGTATCACCTATGCAAGGCTTAAACTGATTCGGACAGAAAGGGAAGCTAAGTCCAAGATATTTCGGGCCATATGAGATTCTCACTAAACGTGGAAAAGTGGCGTATCAGTTAGTACTACCTCCTTCTATGTCAAGTGTGCATGATCTATTTCATATCTCATTATTGAAGAAGTATGTCAGAGATCCAACACACGTTATAACAGCGAATCCACCGGGTCTAACTGATGATTTGACATTCGAAGTAGCACCAACTGAAATCACTAGCCAAAAGGTTCAACGTCTCAGAATCGTCAGAAACAGTATGCAAATACTCAACGCCGAGACCTTGAATTTGTCGTAGGTGATAAGGTATTCTTAAAAGTATCACCTATGCGAGGTTTAAAACGATTCAGACAGAAAGGAAAGCTAAGTTCGAGATATGTCGGGCCATATGAGATTCTAGCTAAACGTCGAAAAGTGGCTTATCAGTTAGCACTACCACCATCTATGTCAAGTATGCATGATGTATTTCATATCTCATTATTAAAGAAGTACGTCAGAGATCCAACGCACGTTTTGACAGTAGATCCAACAGATCTAACTGATGATTTGACATTCGAAGTAGGACCAATAGATATCACTAGCCGAAAGGTTCAACGTCTATGCAACCGTGACATATACTATGTTAAGGTCACCTGGAGGAGCCGAGATAAAGAAGAGATCACATGGGAAGAAGAGAATGCTATGCGAAAGCAATATCCTCACCTTTTCGACTCGGAAGGCATGTGCAAATTTCGAAGATGAAATTTCTAATAAAAGGGGGGGAGTTATAAGACCCGTATCAAACTAACCGGTCTTACCACCTTGTACCAGGTCTACCTATCATGGTCGAGCCAAGTGGACCCAGTGCGTGAAGAAACCACAAGACCAGGTATGAAATCTAACCCAAAAACAGCAAATGTGAGGGTAGGGTCGCATGCCTAAACAGGTATGGTCGACCCCACCTCAAGAGAAGTCCAACCCATGACTTTTTAGTCGTGGGGTCGCATGACTAAGAAGGTGTAGGGTCGATGGATTCTGCGACCCTACGTCCGACCCTACGAATACAGTCAAAAACCAAAATTTAGGAAACCTTCCTAATTCAAAAGGGGGTCTTTCCTAAATTCATTGGGACATATTATGGGGGTTTTCCTCTATAAATAGGACATCCCTTAGCCTCTTTCACTCCTTTGGAACCCTAATTGAAAGTGAGAGAAAGAGAAAGAGAAGGAAGAGAAGAAGAGAAGGAAACTTGAAGAAGAAGACTAAGGAAGAGGAGGAAGTTCAGAGAAACCTCTAAATAAAGGTATGAACCTAATTCTCTACCTGAATAAGAGATCCTAGAATAGTTATGAAGAACATAGGATTAGGAGAAACCCAAATCATCCATCCATGGACAAGTTCCAATAGATTCCATGGAGAAAATCATTATGGACAATGAATAGTGTATAACTTGTAGTTTTGAGCCATAGAACAATTATAGAATGGACCATGAAAGTAAGCCAAAGGATCCAAACATGAAGGGATGGACTTTAGAATGAAAGGTTGACTCAGAATACGTGTGGTCGCACGTAGGGTCGAATGATATCCGACCCTACAAGACCACAAGATCGACCACATGTCCTCGGGAAGTTCCAGGGAGGGTGTGGTCGCACGTAGGGTCGAATGGTATCCGACCCCACTTGCAACCCTACACCCTAGGGTCACAGAAACTGCTACCCTAGGTGCTACCCTACCTGTGACCCTACAGGTTCTGTTACTTTAAACATGTTGGAACTAATTCTAATTAAAATCTATCAACTTGTTAGGTCTTTCTAGTGATTTAAAAGTGATTCATAAAGCTTGAACAAGGATATACGCTCAATCAAAGGTGAGGGAACAAGACCTAAACTAATTGGCTAATAATAAACTGTTTTCGTTTATTGAGTCCAATACTATGAATGATTCTATGCTTGTATGATTGTAATGTGCATATCATATGTCATCCACTATTCTTGTTATTACTGTTCATGCATATTTAATTTCATTTATTATAACATGATGATGATGATGATGTTAGGAATAGGCATGTGAATGTATGTGTGTGGTTAGTGTACTTAATGCGAGTGGAGCATCAGGGAGAGGACGTGACACTGTGATTTATCCCGGTCACGAGACTCTAGCTCTATCTCTACTCAAGTTTTGTCCACTAATATCATCGTATCACCATTACCTTAGCAGAACTATTATGTCGTAGGGCATCAGGGGAGGGGGTCTCGGACCGTGTAGTCTCTGACTCTTCCGGGGGGCCTTAGCTCTATCTCTATGGATGTATTGAGGGATGCTAGGGTGAGGCCTTGGATACACTATTTGACATTAAGATTGGTTAGTTGCGAGCCCAGTTTGCAAGCCCTCGCCAACAGGGGCTTACGTGTTGGTATGGGTAGAGCATCAGGGGAAGTGTGATGCGGTGCGGTCCTAAGCACTTTAGCTCTATCTCTATTCTGTGGTGGGTTCATGTGGGGGTGACAATGGTGTTTGATCCATTGGGCGGTTCCACACATTCGTGTATAAAGGTGCGGCAGCCACCTATCCTTTCTATTGCACATTGCAAACTTATGAACCTGCATGCATATGTTTGTTTCATTGTTCTGTTTGCTTTCTGAGCCATGATGTGTGCTCACCCTTTTCGAATTCGAATATTTTTAATTGATGATGCAGGTACGACAGTGAAAGATTATATGAATGCTCCAACATATGGGCATGCGGCGGCAATGGAGGCAGAATTGATGATGGAGTCGCATGATTCATCATGCGAGTGCAACTCCTGTGTTTTTTATTAGATTTTGTTTAAGTTATACAGACAATGTAATTGATTTAATTATTTTAATTTATGTCTTAATTTTTTTTGAAGATAATTGGATAATTTATTTACTTTTTCACAGTTAGACTCTCAGTTCATTTATTATATAAGACTTCCACTATTGTTTATTTACTCTGATTATGGTTGTGCATGTGTACGGTTTAAGCAAACGGACACAGCCTATTCGAGATCCTGGTTGAACCATTGGTTTATTAGTGGTTCATCACACCATTCTGAATAGTACGGATTTGGGATGTGACATTTGGGGCTTGTATCGACTTCAAGACATATTCTAGACCATCTCCCTCGGACAAACCAAAGCAAATGGCCTCAGTGGCTAGTGTCAACTTTTGAGTCCCCATCTTTTACTCCATTGAACCTTGCAGATTCAACAGAGCAACGAGACAAGTGTTAGGGGAATTTTAATTTTTTACTTACTCAGTCGAACCTTGCAGATTCATTAGAGCAATGAGGCAAGTGTTAGGGGAATTTTCCACATCACCAATAAGACGGCGACAGCTAGGACTCGACTTTCCACGTCGACACTTTTAAAGGAGTCTAAGAGGAAGTTCCTATTAATTCCTATTAATCTAACCAATGGATAAGGATAAAAGCGTCATTTCTATAACTTTATAAGGATATTTTGGTCATCATATACAGAACAAGGGTAAAAGCAACATTTACAAAGAGACACTATTCACTATAAATACCACGAATCTCGAGATTTCAAGTACACAACATTTAATACTCTTTCCTAGGGATTGTTGCTCAGACACCTCAGAGTAAGAATCTCTCACTTACCCCATCCATATTTAGGTGGGCTCGGATACTGAGCCCATTGACTGTTCACAGAGCCCTAACTTAGGCATCGAAGTGGACCCAGGGCCATAGGCCTACCTCCCCCTTGTCTTTTCTTGTGTCTTGCAGGTCTAGTCAGCGTGGTGGACCTCGGATACGGATTTGGGCCGAAACACAGCTTATTCTCATTTGTGTATTATTTTTCTTCACCTAATGTCAGCATTTATGTTTTTACAAGTGAGTAGGACTGATATTGATTATAGTGCGACATACTCCGATACCAAAATCTAGTATCAGAGTACAGTGGATTGATAGTGGCCTAGCTTAACTTGCTCTAATACAACCTTCTGTCACACCCGTTCCCGATGTATCGGTACTATGAATTGCAACGGGATCTCCTCATATTATTAGGGCATAAGAAATCCCCTTCCAGGATCACATGTCAAGGTATTCTACATATCAACCACAACAAATTCTTATAAAATTATCAGAGTAATTAAAACATCTCTAATTAAAATATTTATCAAATTCTAAGAGAGTAAAACATAATGGAAGTTTTATAATTAAATACCGATTATTAAGCTGATACTTGAAGTTCCAAGTCCAAATTATCAAAGTTCTAAAATAAATAAAAACATTATTTAAATTTTATCCAACCAATGAAACGTATCCCCACAAATATCAAAACCTAAATCCGAAGTAAAATCATAAGCACAGCCTAAGCCTATGAGCAATCTCTACGAAACGCTCTAAGGATCACGAACATCTTCCTCAAGCTCGCTATCCTCATCCTTCACACCTAATGAAAAGCTACTCGAAGCAATGAACAGAGAACCTGCAAGATCTAAAATAGTTTAGGCGCACAAGGGTAAGCTCAACCACCAAGCTTAGCAAGAAAACTAAACGTGCAGCAAGCAAATGCATGCAACTATCAACTATGGTCAGGTAAGATAACTGTAAGTGCTAGCTTGAGACAACCAACGCATAGAGTTTTCGATTGCACAGGTCTCATCCTCAGAATGATGCTGCCTCACTCAACGTATAGCAACATCCCCCATGTATCAATCCATCGTTTTGGTCCTGTGAGGACAATGAAAGGACGATCCTCCTCGGGATAAATAAAGTATCAGTGAAGACCAATGTCTTGTTGGAGTCGCCACCTAGATTAAGGTCTAGGACCTCTAAAAATATAGCCTCACTCTAAGGAAAGACTTCTATTGACTCATGATCCAATGTATCAGTTCTTTGGTCTACAAGAGATCGGATAAGTATTCAGGGTAAGATTATGGGAAGGTGTTAGGCACCCAAACCGTCCGATCAAAATCGGCCTCCTAAACTTTTCTTAAACTCTAATTTTGACTATGCTTGGTCAATTGGATGACTAGGGTTCAATGGGGGAGTTCTAAACCAAGTTGCTACGTTCTTCTAACCTAGGGTTCAGCCAAACATATCCTGAAGCAAATGAATAAGCAATTGTATAGTATTATACAGTGAACCGAACCAAATGATGGTTTGGTCTTGGACTGAATCTGAGACGTCTAAAATATCTCAAATTGCCTACGTATTTCAATCCTAGAAATCAAGTCCAAAAACGTAATTCGAAATGGTGGTGTGATTAAAGATTATGGATGGAGTGATTTATGCATGTGCTTCAATTAGATTTATTTAAGTTAAAGTTTATTCTGGATGGATGGCTTTGTACCGAATTTGGGAATCCCAAATTACCTACATATTCTAGAGTTTGCCCTAGAAATCAGGTACGATGTAGTTCAAAATGTGAAATTTATATGCTAAGGTTTCTAAGGGTTTCCATGCCCTGTTAAGGTTTCTAAGGGGTTCCTTGTCCTGTTAAGGTTTCTAAGGGGTTCCTTGCCCTTATAAGGTTTCTAAGGGGTTCCTTGCCCTGATAAGGATTCTAAGGGGTTCCTTGCCGTAGTTGTTCTTTCCATTTTTAGGGGTTATCTTGCCCTATTATTCATTTCTTTCCATTCTAGGGTTTATCTTGCCCTATCATTCTTTCTTCCATTCTAGGGTTTATCTTGCCCTAATTGTTCTTTTCATTTTAGGGTTTATCTTGCCCTAATTGTTCTTTCCATTCTAGGGTTTATCTTGCCCTAATTGTTCATTTCTTTCCTTTCTTGGATTTATCTTACCCTATCATTCTTTCTTCCATTCTAGGGTTTATCTTGCCCTAATTGTTCTTTCTATTTTAGGGTTTATCTTGCCCTAATTGTTCTTTCTATTCTAGGGTTTATCTTGCCCTAAATGTTCATTTATTTCCTTTCTAGGATTTATCTTACCCTAATTATTCATTCCAATTTTTCTTTTTCCAAGATCAAATATGGTAGGTAAAAGCATTCCAAATATAGCAGTCAAATGGTACATTTAATATAGCATGTGAACAATATAGCATCAAATATGGCATGTGAGCATGTGAATCAATACAAACATGACAAGTGAGCATCCAAACATGGCAGTGAGCATCTAAACATGGCAGTGAGCATCTAAACATGGTAGTGAGCATCCAAATATAGCAGCAAGCATGTGAGAGCATTAATCAAGCATCAATCATCAACAATGTGACCAAGATCATATTTGATCGATGGTTTAGATTCATTTAAAACATTTATGAGGTCAATCCAACCATTCAAATTAAATCACTCAAAAAGGTAATCCAACGGTTCATATCACTCAAGATGGTAATCCAACCATTCGAATTCATTTAAAATCACTCACAATAAAGATCCAATGGTTTAGATGGCTTAAAAACACCTATGATCAAGATCCAACGGTTAAAATCACTCAAAACTCATATGATCAAGATTCAATGGTTAAAATCACTCAAAATCACAATCTAACCATTCAGATTCAATTAAATCATTCACAATAAAAATCCAATGGTTCGGATCACTCAAAATCATAATCTAACCATTCAATTTCAATTTTGACATCCAATGATCCATATTCAAGTCACCCAAAAAAAATCCAAGATCATGGCCATATTTTATCTCACCAAAATTATGATCAATGGACTTTTTTAATCACCACAAAATTCCACATCAATGATCCATTTAATTCACATAAAAATTCCAAGCATCCAATGGGACCAATTTAATAAAATTCCAACCATAGTCGGATCAATCTCCTAAAAATTCCAAGCATGTGGTCGAACCAATATTATAAAAACTTAAGCATATGGATCAATCACATTATATTTCAAGCATTGATTAGAACTTGATCTCGTAAGATTCAAAATCATGGCCATGTGGGGTGAATGGGATGTAGCGGATGAAAGTTGATGGAAAGGGCTTAGATTGGTGATAAACAAATTGCTACAGGTGGTTTGCTTAGATATGGGTAACTGTCGGCTGCACTGCGTTGGTGTTTGCAACTGAGATTTGCATGGAGGAGTGATTAGGTGTTACAGTGGAGATGGAAGATATGGTTGCAACAGGTTTTTGTGTAAGGAGTGGGTGGAGGTTTAGCAAGATGGGGTCGGCTGGACAGAAATTATGGTTTTCTCGGTTTGCATCGAGGTTGGGTTTTTGAGACGTGGTGGTGTTGCTCAATGACCAGGTGGAAGCTGGTGAGACTAAGGATGAGTGGGGTTTATGAGATGAAGTTTCAGGTGGGGCTATGATGCTTACAGGAGGTAATGGCAAGGTTGCATGGTAACAAGTGTGCTGGTCGGCTACAAGTGGCAGCATGTGGTGGTTTGGGTTTTGAAATCTAATTGCAAGTGAAGAAGTGGGATCTGGGGGTGAGGTGTGTAGTGCATTAGGTGCTATGGCAAACAAGTGGAGTGCTGATCAGTTGTGTGGCTTTCGGTGAGTGGATGATTAGGCGTGAAGGTTCTTACAACAGGATTCGGTGAAGGTGCAGGTTCAGGTGTTGTGAGAGACCAGGTTTCAAAAGTGATGGTCGATGTAATCTGGGTAGCTTATGGGTAGGAATTATCACAGGTGCATGGGATGAGTTGGGGGTGGATCAAGGGTGGAGATGCATCATGGTATGGGAGATGTGCAGATGTGCAATGGTGAGGACATGTTGCAGGTGGGGTAGATGGAAGTTAAAGAAGATGGGGGCGGCTGTTGACCTAATGCGCAACTGTAAGTTCTCTCTCCCAGCTACTTTCTTCTCTCGTCCTCTTCTTCTTTTGGTCCTCTTCTTCTCCTTCTTCCTCTTCTTCATCTCCTGCTCTCTGCTCCCTCTGGTCTGATCTCTTTCTATATCCCAATTCTTCTTCTCCTTCTCTCCACTCACCGATCCCTCTTTTGATCTCGTTTTCTCTCTCCCTCTGGCCATCCCCCTCTTTTTTCTATTCCTTCCTCTCTCTGATTTCTCTAATTTTTTTTTTTTCACTTCTTTGAATCTCAGCTCTCACTTCTCTCAATCTTTTTTCCTCCTTTCAGATCTCACTTTCCCTTCTCTTTCTTTTATTCCATATCCTATCGGTCCAGCCTTTCTCTATCTAGATATTTCCTATGATTCTTTCTTTTCTTCCTCTTCTGCTTCCATTATTTCTCATCTTCTTTCTATATTTTTTCTTTCCATTTGGAGCTCCCATCGAATCACTGTCCTTCCTTTCTAAGATAAGCCGCCCCAGCTCTCTTTCTATTCTCCTCTTCGAGTCCCTTTTTTTCTTTCCTTATCTCAGTCCTTTCTCTCCATTGGTCTCTCAAAATCCCTCTCTCAGCCCTCAACCAGCTTTCCATTCTTTTCTTTTCTTATTTTGTCCTATCTTTGCTGATTCCCTTCCCTCGGGTTTCCTTCTCAATTTCTTTTCCTTTCTTTTCTTGTTTCCTAAAGCCGACCCAGCACCCTTTCTTTCTTTTCACATCCATGGCTCTCTCTCTAACTCCATATATGTATATTTATACATATAGTATGTATACATGTCATATTACATGTAACCATATATATAACATATATACATAATATAGTACAATATGCATGTACTTGTACACTTAGGTTTAAACTAATTTGGGCTAGACTGGTCTGGCTAAACTGACATGGGTTGACTGGACTAGGTTGACCTGTCACACCCCAATTATGGTCTAACTAGATTAGTGTGATGAACCACTAATAAACCAACGGTTCGACCAGGATCTCGTATAGGTCATACCCACCATATCAAACCACACACACATTCCACAGTAATAATCAGAGGTAATAAACAAATACATAGAAGTCTTACAGATAATGAACTGAGTGTCTAACAATGATAATAAATAATTAATCTAATTATCTCTAAAACTCAAGACATAAAAATAATTTATCCATTACATGTTTCAGTAGTCAAACATAGCTAAACTAATCATAAACACAGTGGTTGCACTCGCATGAAGAATCATCCGTCTCCTTTGTTAATTATCCGTCCATTGCCACTACATGTCCATACATCGGCGAATTCAAATAATCTTCAACAGTAGGTCCTGCATCATCAACTAAAAATATTCGACGTTGAAAGGGTGAGCACACATCATGGCTCAGTGCGCAAACAAAACAATGTAACAAACATATGCATGCATTCAATCCATATCTTTAGTCTGGTTTTTAAGTTTGCAATGTGCTATAGAAAAGTTTGGTGGCCCCCGCACCTCTATGCATGAGTGTGCGAATCCGCCCAATGGGTCAAATACCATTGTCGTCCCACATGCACCCACCATGGAATAGAGATAGAGCTAAAGTGTCCGGATCAAACACCCCAACACTTCCCTTGATGCCCTACCCATACCAACACGTAAGCCCCTATTGGCGAGGGCTTGCAAACTGGACTCGCAACTAACCAATCCTAATGCCATACAGTGTATCCAAGGCCTCACCCCGGCATCCCTCAATACGTCCATAGAGATAGAGCTAAGGCCCCCCGGCAGAGTCAGAGACCACACGGTTCGAGACCACCTCCCCTGATGCCCTACGATGTAATAGTTCTGCTAAGGTAATAGCAGTACAATGATGTTAGTGGGCAAGACTTGAGTAGAGATAGAGCTAGAGTCTGGTGACGAGGTCAAATACCACCATGCCACGTCCACTCCCTGATGCTCCACTCGCATCCAACACACCAACCACACACATACATTCACAGGCCTATTTCTAGCTTCATCATCATCATCATGTTATAAATAAACAAAATTAAAAATGCATGAACAGTAATAGCAGGAATATTGGAAGACATGTGAGATGCACATTACAAGCATACAAACATAGAATCAATTATGGCATTGGACTCAATAAAAAAAATAGTTTGTTATTATCTAATTAGTTTAGGTCTTGTTCCCTCACCTGTTAGCAATACTCAATCTCCTTCCAAGCCTTGAAATTCTATTTCAATCAATTTAACAACCTAAAAGTTATATGAATTTTAAGTTAGGATTTATATGTAACATGTTACAGTAGTCAAAAATCAAAATAGAGCACTGATATGTGTCTGATTGGTCCTATGGTCTCATACTGTGTCGACCATATGATTCCTATATTCCCGAATACCTATGGTCGATCCTCTGATCAGGCTGGTCATGCTATGGTCGACCGTAGCTGTGACCTTTGAGATTTCTGGTCACAGACTACATGCAATTCTAGTTCTTCCTGGGTCAAATCCTCTACTCTTCAATTGGGTTTATCCTAAGGTCATCTTATGGCCATCATTAGTAGTTTCTTATCAACCCTAATCATCAAACTCATCCCTCATGGTTATCCTTGGGATTTTCTCAAGGCATAACATAGATCATAATAGGTTGCTCTCTCCTATCCTCCATAGAAGTCTTATTCCTTAGAGTTTACATCTCCAAAGATTAGATTCATACCTTTGCCTATGGTAGAGAGCCAATCTCTTCTCAGCAAATTCCTCTCCTTAGCCTTTTCTTCTTCTCCTTCTCTTCCTTCTCTTCCTTCTCTTCCCTTCTCTTTCTCTAGGGTTTACTAATGTTTTAAAAGAATGAAAAAAAAATTGAAGACGTTCTTTATATAGAGGAAAACTCTCCATATAGAGTCCTCTTTCAATTAGGAAAGAAATCTCTTAGTTTAGGAAAGTTTCCAAAACTCGGAGTCTGATCTGGGGTCTCACAGTTGATGGCTACGATTGGAGAACCCGTCGACTGTAGAGTAGAAATCATCGACCGTAGGGTCATTGATTAGTGACCATTGTTTCTTTCCATATGGTCGACCGTACCTACCCAGGTATGCGACCATATGTATATAGTTTTGGGTGTTGAGTCGATTTTTATACCTGGTTTGTGATCCATCTTCACACGCTCGGTCCACTTGGTCCAGGAATAATGGGAAGACCTGGCATGATACAGTTAAACCGGGTAAGTGGAGTGCGGGTCTTACATGACCGAGATGACTTGGTTGGGCCAACACTGACTTGGATTGACTGCGTTTGGGCCAAGATTGGATTTTTCTCTCTCTATGATTTTATGAGCCCATTCTGGCTACAATTCCTCATGGGATTCCCCGAGGATCCCCATCTCAAATATTCCATGTCCACACTGTAAAAAATAAAAAATGAAACACACTGGAACTCGAATCAACTGATTTGGATGTGGGGTAACCAAAATATGAACTTTTGAAGATTGAATGGTCATTTCGACTTGCAATTTTGCATGGGGCCCTTCGAAGACCTTTGTCCCAAATATTACACTTCAAATTTTCAAAGCACTAAAAATGAAGAATAATGAAGCTTGAATCACCTAGTTTGGACGTTAGATGAGCAAGATATGAGGAGATGAAGTTTGAATTATCAAACTTACGATAATTTACACGCAGGCCCCTGGATATTTATGACAACTTCATAAACTTCCCTTGTACGTATCATCCAACAAAAATGGCCATGTCTTCTTCATTTGATATCAGAATTGAATGATTCTGGTCTCATTTCGAAGGTAATTTTGTGACCTAAACATCCATGCATATTACAGCCTATGGCCTTGTTGTGAGACCCACCGAAAACTACCTCGAGGTTGGAATCAAAAATTTAAACTTTCACTCACCTCTCTTCCTTAGTCGTCTGCACACTAGTAGAACTTTGTTCAGTTGGGATGGCAAAAATGGGGTGCTTACAGGTCCGAACATGACCGCAACTCATCCCAAGTCCATCTTGTAGCACTTGAGAAGGTGATAATCCCACTAGTTGACTCGCCCAACCATCCACACTACGTCGGGTATAGGGAGCATCGCAGCTATGATCATACCACCCTTTATTGAACCCATGCCATTACATAAACTCCTAATGGCGAGGGGTACAGTTTTATGGGTGATTAATGTTCAACTAGATATGTCCACCTAATTAGCCATCTTAATAGACAATAACATCGCTAAGATTTTGACCCCATCAGAGCCCCCTTATAGGACACCGTAACTTGGCTAAGTTACATATGGTCAATGCAGACCAGCACCGATAAGAAGTGGTGCAAGTATCCCACTCCACCCACTTTCTTCCTTACTGACTTAACCAGACATCATGAATCAATCATAGATCAATCGTGTTCATGAGGTCACGAGCGTCCCATTAGACTAGTTCCCACTACTACACGGCACTGCCAACCCCAAACGCAAGGATGCATATGCATGAGCACACAGAACAGTATATTAGATGGCATGTTATCACACGAGGCATGTTATCAATTTCACAGCATCACACAGCATAATAATAGAGAGATACACACGCATCCAAAAGATTTAGTTCCCTTACGAAAGCTTAAGGAGCAATCTCAATCAAATAGCTTCCTATCAGAGTCTTTGTAGCTCTATCAAAACCATATACACATTATGCATTAATCTATTATCCAATAGAATTATTCTAGTTTCTCTTGAAGCTTATTATTCTAGTTTTCACAGTGTTATTTACTTATCTGATAATCCATGCCTATTGTCTACTGTCTGTTATCATAGCATACATTATGTCTTAGTTATTAATTCCATTTATTACTATTCGAGGTCTAAGGCACATCTAACCTTGTGATAGACCTACTGTCCATATGAGGTAGGTCAAGCATGGATTGGTACTCCACAAGACAATATACTCGTTAGTTATATTCCATCTTATATTTAGCTTAATACTAAGAAGGACTTATTCTAACGAGGTCTAGGGTATTTCAACACCTTAACAGGGGTCCTAAGACTGAGTAGCAGCTACAGGACAAGCACAAGGAAGAGCTACAGCCAAACAGGCGTGTGGTCGGTGGCTACGGCCGCACCTCACTAGGTGCTAGGGGTGTGGCTGATGGTCACAGCCGTACGCTTTTACGTGATCTTGCAATGGCGCCAACACTTTTGGAGTGTTGCCTAGTCCCTGTAGGTTAGGTTTAAGGCCACAAATTGCAGAGGTGATGTGTGGTTGGTCGTTTTAGTGTGTAGACCAAAACCTACCTCTAACATACATGGAACACAAGGGATTTCACTTAATGGAAATATATTATAGGGTTCTAAACCCTTAAACAAGTCAAAATAAATTATATAAAGCTATTGGCCAAGTTTGGTCAAGATCCAACACGAAAATCATGTGCGACTGATGGCATCACCTCACAACACGACTAGTAAGTCGTGCAGCTGGTCTTTGCGACCACACATCGAAACGTGGCCGGATGTCTATGATTTTTCTCCAAGACTTTGCCCAGATCTTTCTAAGGGTGATTAAGAAGTTTGGGCTCATGGATCCATGTCTACGTTACGATTTGGATACCGTTTCGATTTAACAAATAGTCGAGGCACCAGATCTGACCTGTAAACCTTTGGATCCGATTCCAAGTCCTTTGAATCCATCTTTGGTTCATGATCCAGGTTTCCTAAGGTCATCCTTGAGTCTCCAATAGTCCATAGACAATTAGCTTAATGCATTTGATTTGTTATCATCTCTCTTTCGCATTAAATACTGTTCAGGATCCTTCTCTATGAACAGCAGCTCATGTACTTGAATCACATCATTAATGGTGGATGCTATTAAGAGGTATGGCCTCTTCTAGGCTCCAACGGTTAGATCTGTTTTTCCCATACAATCGTACTTGCTACTACCCATGATATGATCCAGAGAGCAGTAGCTTGTACACTCGTGATCACACCATCAACGGTGGTTTCTGATCTTACTTCTGATTTACTTACAACCTTACCATTAACATTACATAGATCTACTAATCATCAAGGAGAGGGATTTACCTACGATGGATCTTCTCGTTTTAGCTTTTCGATGAGTTCGTAGCGATAGGTACAGGCTTCACTTTTCTTCCTCTCTTCTTCCTCTTTCTTCCCACATCTTTCCTCTTTTTCTTCTCTCTCTCTATTAGGCGGTAACCAGAGGGAGGTTCTTCCTTTTCTTCTCTTCTTCCTCTTTTCTTTTTCTCCTCTCTCAATTTCATGCGTCAGAAATCCTTCCACCAATTTCTTGGTCTTTGGCTTGATTTAGTTAGACTAAGGAGATTGGTATCGGCTGCCATGGTAAGTGATTTGATTGTGGGATCTCAAGGGAACCAAAATGGAAAAAGGGGAGATCTCTCTCCTTCCCTGCCATGGTTAAACTCATCGTGATAAGCTTTCCATGCTTAGAGAAGGTTTGAATTCTAATCAGTGGGTCCCGTGACTGTTGGCCACCTACTCAAATTCATGCCTAGAGGTTCAGTTGAACTGCATGTTGCTGGTTGCGCAGCCGCACCACCTCTTTCTCTAGCCGGACCGTCATTTTGGTCGGCTAGCTTAGGTGTATGCGTGCTAGGCACTGGGTGGCGCATAGGTTTGGTCCAAGACCTCTTGTAGTGCAACGTTGTGCGTTCTAATGATATGGGAGGTTCAAGATGATACGCTCACACGTGGGAACACCCGACACATGCCCAAAATGGTCAAACTATAACAAGGTTTGGCTGCGGGTCTTAGACTCGGTCTCTCATTAATTTAACCCACGTAATTCATCTTATAAATAATTTTCACTTCTTCTAATACTTGCTCATTTCAAGTTCTTCACATAATATCCTTTCTTGTGTGTTTTGCAGCAATATGGTTAGATCTCAAGCATTTGATGAGTTTAGATTCCGTTCTCCAGTAGACCAGGATGCTTGGCCCAAATTTGAGCGTGTTCTAATCGGGTTAGGCAGATTTGTCATCTTCAACAAGTTTCAATGCTTTGCCGTTGGCGAAGCATTTACCACTTTAGGTTGGGCACCAGTCCTTCAGTATTAGGCTATTACTGACCTAACATGGTCAGCCACTTCTTCTGTAACCTTCGAGTAGAGACTGACTTAGAGGACGAAAACTTGGATTTAGCACTGTGGATATCCAGTAGAATAAATGGTGTAGATATATCCTTTGATGTCAGACAGTTAGCAGAGCTTCTTTGCATTTCTCCTGCAGGCGATTGCCTTTATGCAGGGCCAGGGACACCTTTTTCAGCACTTATCTCAAGTGCATTTAGGCAGGATATTTGGCATCAAATGCGACTACCTAAATGAGTACACGTAGAGTCAGGGTATTGACCTTGTCCATGGATTTACAACAAGATTATACAACATAACATCATCCCTAAGAGTGGACATCAAGAGGCCATCGCGAGCTTCAATGAGTATGTGTCATATTTTATTTGTACCCGTTATCAGTTATGCCTAGCCTACATCCTAATGAAAGCGATGATAGTTGCTGCTCATGGTCAGTTCATGGTAAAGTTAGGAACTTACCATTTGGGTGGCTACTCACACATTATTCAGATAATTGGGCATTGATACCTTCACTGAGGAGCGAGTGGAGACATAAGTCCATTCGAACCTTAGCTGGCATGCAATAGGTCGTATGCGCGGGTTGCAGGATGTTGTGCTGAGCGGCCGATGAGTTAGAGGCTGTTTTCCAACTAGATTCATTCCTATTGCTATGGGTGGAGCCGAGGAGGTGGCAGCACTAAGGGTGCAACATTTACACCGAAACCATTTACCGAAACCAAACCAAACCATTTACACCAGAACCGAGAGTCCGTTTAGTAATAGGTTTGATTTTGGTTTAAAATATGACAGTTTATCTAATCAGTTTGAAACCGTTAAAGCCGTTTAAACCGACGGGTTTCACCAGCTAGACACCGATTAACCCAAATAAAATGTGAACCGTTTAGTTCCTAAAAGCTAAACTAGTATACTCTAATATCATTGGTCATTCCCTATTAATAATTTAATATTTTATTTCCTTGACACCCCAACACCAACCTCAATGGTCCAACCTCAATTAATATATTATTTCCCCAATGGCCCAACCCTAATTAATATATTATTTTTCCAAGACCCAACCCTAATTAATATATTATTCCCCAATGGCCCAACCCAAATTAATTTATTATTTTTCCAATTCCCAAAAGCCTAAATCATAAAACCAAAATGGAAAAACATAAAATTGGCATTAGTGATTAATTAGGCTTTGCAAGTCTTACTCTCTCTCGAATCTCGACTCTCTCCTTCCCGCTTGAACCTTTTTCATTTTTTTCATGAAAAACCGATTAATAACCGATGTGTTAAACCGTTTATAAACCGCAAGCAAAACTGATTAATGAGAAACTGTTTAAAAATCGGTAAACCAAAACCGATTATTAATCAGTTCTGATTTTAATTTTGAGACCGTTTAGTTAATCGGTTCGGTTTTGGTTTTACCCTTTTATACACTGCACCACACCAGATTGGACCGTTAAATTGATTCTAAACCATTTACAACCCTTGGCAGGACAGGCACATGCAGATGCGATGGATGCAAAGGATGTGTAAGCAGAAGACGTTACGATGGATTCTACCAGTGACAACGATGATGATGATAAGGATGACACTCAGCAGCGTGATACTCCTACTACTGAGGGTAGCGAGCCTTCACCAGCACTGGCAGAGGCTCATAGTCTGGCACCTATAGTTCCATTGCCATAAAACCTAGATGTATACACTTTATTGTAGAGAATCTACGACAATATCCAGCAGATACACAGGGCATTAGCTGAGGCAAGATTTATCTTTCCACCATCGGGTGGGAGTTAGTCATAGTTTGATTTCTCACTTTTGATGTTGGAGTTTATTTTGTTTGTTGAGTGGTAGACCTGGTTATGGTTTGCACTCTCTTTTGCACGAAAACTAAATTGTAATGAATCGAGATGTTTTGCACTTCGTACATTATGCTCTTTTTAAGATTTATGCTATGGTCTCAAACAACAAGTGCTTATTATTTGTTTTCTTATAAGCTCTTAATTAATCCTAATTTAGCAGTTGCGAATGTAATGTAAACCAACTGCTCTGATACCAACTTTTGTCACACCCAAAACCTTGGCATTTTGGTATGACCATGGATTCCTTACAGTACAAGTACTACCATACCAGAATCCATTCACAGTACTTACGAATCAAAACTATTCTATTAATCACAATATCGATCAATGGTAAATCAAAGGCAAATCAGAATAATAGCAAAAATCAATATATTTAAAATCTAAAGCCATGTCTAGATGTTAAATACATCATAGAAGTTTATGTTTTCTGTAAACCAAGACATAAATAAATAATACCAAATAATTAAATATCCAAACCAATTATCATGGGTCAAACATTGCCCTGAAACAAAATAACTAAACTTAAACTTAAAATAAAGTCTTGTATATTAAATAAAGACGTCTTATCTTCCATAACTCTTATCTCTTAACCATAGAGACAATCATCACATTCACATGCGTAATCATATGAATCATCTTCAGATACTTTATCTTCAGTAACATCATTATCAACAGAATTATTACCCACAAAATAATCTCAAAATTTATATGTACAAGGGGTGAGCAAAACAACATGCTTAGTGAGAAATTAGCACACACAAGCACACAAATGCATGATTAGATTATTAAGGCTCTGGTCTGTGATCAAGCATGTGAAATTCATGTCACACCTAAATCCTGGTAATGAACACTCAAGCATGGGTGAAGGAGATGAAAAACATTTGGCCATGCCTCCTGTGAGGACAAAGGCTTCCACCCTTTTTTGATGGACGGTAAATGATTTAGAGTCGCCACCTAGATTAAGGTCTAGGACCTATAAAAATGTAATCTCATCATAAGACAAGACTTTTATTGACTCATTTGACCCAATTTATCGACTTTGATCTATCAGAGAACGGATAAGCGTTCAAGGTACAGTTTGGGAAGGTGTTAGGAACCCAAAGCTGTCCGATCCAAAAATTGGCCTCCTATATGATTCTACTTTCCTTAGACTCTATGGTTCTGACTGTTCATGGTCAATGGATGATGACTAGGGCTTATGGGGGATCCTATGCCAAGTTACTAAGTTCTTCTAGCTTAAGTTCAGCCAAACATGTTCTCAAAGTAAGAAAACAAATAAAATAATATACAATGAACCGAACCATCTTGGTTCGGTGATGGACTGAATCTGAGATGTCCAAAACATCTCTAATTGCCTACGTATTCCAATCCTGGAAATCAAGTCTAAAAACGTAGTTCGAAACAGAAAGTGATTAAGGTTTATGGATGTGGATTATGAATAAGCTTTCTTAGATTCAATTGTTCAAGTTGAAGTTTATGCTTGATGATGATTGAGATTGAATCTAGAGATAGCCTATGTCGATTGAAGTGAATATGGATATGGATATGAACATTGATATAAATATGGATATGAAGAACCTAAGAATACTAAGATGTGGTACCATACTTGGAGAGGTCCTCCAAGTTGCCTACGTATTTTAGAGGTCCTGAAAATCAGGTACAACGTAGTTCATTATGATGTTTTGATACTCTCGAGGAGCAAAGAGGGACAAATACTCTCAAGGAACATACTCTCAATGAGCAAGGGTATAATACTCTCAAGGAGCAAAGGGTTGAATACTCTCAAGGAGCAAGGGGGTTGATACTCTTAAGGAGCAAGGGGGTTTGGTACTCTCAAGGAGCAAGGGGTTTGATACTCTCAATGAGTAAGGGGTTTAATACTCTCAAGGAGCAAGGGGGGTGATACTCTCAAGGAGCAAGGATATAATACTCTCAAAGAGCAAGGGTTTGGTACTCTCAAGGAGCAAGGGGTTTGATACTCTCAAAGAGCAAAGGGTTTAATACTCTCAAGGAACAAGGGGTTTGATATTCTCAAGGAGCAAGGGTTTAATACTCTCAAGGAGTAAGGGTTTGATATTCTCAAGGAGCAAGGGGTTTCTTTCTACTCTCGGGGAGTAAAGTGTCTCTTTCTACTCTCGGAGAGCAAGGTGTCTCTATTCTCGGGGAGCAAGGGTCTATGAGTCCGTGTTTGGGAATCTCTCCAAACTACCTATGTATCTTAGGATTTCACCCTAAGAATCAGGATCTGCGTAGTTCGAAAGAAAAACTGTGAGGACAAAGATGTCCACCCACGCTGAATGGACGGTGAATGATTTGGAGTCGCCACCTAGATTAAGGTCTAGGACCTAAAATGTAGCCTCAACCTGAGATAAGACTTCTATTGACTCATGACCCAACATATCGGCTTTGGTACATCAGAGAACGGGTAAGCGTTCAAAGTACAGTTTGGGAAGGTGTTAGGCACCCAAAGCTGCCCGATCTGAAAATCGGCCTCCTATGTGATTCTACTTTCCTTAGACTCTATGGTTCTGACTGTTCATGGTCAATGGATGATGACTAGGGCTTATGGGGGATCCTATGCCAAGTTACTAAGTTCTTCTAGCTTAAGTTCAGCCAAACATGTTCTCAAAGTAAGAAAACAAATAAAATAATATACAATGAACCGAACCATCTTGGTTCGGTGATGGACTGAATCTGAGATGTCCAAAACATCTCTAATTGCCTACGTATTCCAATCCTGGAAATCAAGTCTAAAAACGTAGTTCGAAACAGAAAGTGATTAAGGTTTATGGATGTGGATTATGAATAAGCTTTCTTAGATTCAATTTATTCAAGATGAAGTTTATGCTTGATGATGATTGAGATTGAATCTAGAGATAGCCTAAATGGATCGAAGTGAATGAGGATATGGATACGGATATGGATATGGATATGGGGGAACCTAAGGATACTAAGATGAGGTACCGTACTTGGAGAGTCCTCCAAGTTGCCTACGTATTCCAGAGGTCCTAGAAATCAGGTACAACGTAGTTCGTTACATGGATTGTACTCTCATGGAGTAAGGTGTGGCTCTCAGGGAGTAAGGTGTGACTCTCAGGGAGTAAGGTGTGGCTCTCAGGGAGTAGAGTGTGGCTCTCAGGGAGTAGAGTGTGGCTCTCAGGGAGTAGGGTTGTACTCTCAGGGAGTAAGGTGTGGCTCTCAAGGAGTCAGATTTGTACTCTCAGGGAGTAGGGTTGTACTCTCAGGGAGTAAGGTTTGTACTCTCAGGGAGTAAGGTTTGTACTCTCAGGGAGTAAGGTTGTATTCTCAGGGAGTTGGATTTGTACTCTCAGGGAGTAAGGTTGTACTCTCAGGGAGTTGGATTTGTACTCTCAAGGAGTAAGGTTGTACTCTCAGGGAGTAGGGTTGTACTCTCAGGGAGTAAGGTTGTACTCTCAGGGAGTTGGATTTGTACTCTCAGGGAGTAAGGTTTGTACTCTCAGGGAGTAAGGTTTGTACTCTCAGGGAGTAGGGTTTGTACTCTCAAGGAGTAGGGTTTGTACTCTCAGGGAGTAAGGTTTGTACTCTCAGGGAGTAGGGTTTGTACTCTCAGGGAGTAGGGTTTGTACTCTCAGGGAGTAAGGTTTGTACTCTCAGGGAGTAGGGTTTGTACTCTCAGGGAGTAGGGTTTGTACTCTCAGAGAGTAAGGTTTGTACTCTCAGAGAGTAAGGTTTGTACTCTCAGGGAGTAAGATTTGTACTCTCAGGGAGTAAGGTTTGTACTCTCAGGGAGTAAGGTTTGTACTCTCAGGGAGTAGGGTTTGTACTCTCAGGGAGTAGGGTTTGTACTCTCGGGAGTAGGGTTTGTACTCTCAGGGAGTAGGGTTTGTACTCTCGGGGAGTAGGGTTTGTACTCTCGGGGAGTAGGGTTTGTACTCTCAGGGAGTAAGGGTTTGTACTCTCAGGGAGTAAGGTTTGTACTCTTAAGGAGTAAGGTTTGTACTCTTAAGGAGTAAGGTTTGTACTCTCAGGGAGTAAGGTTTGTACTCTCAGGGAGTAAGGTTTGTACTCTCAGGGAGTAGGGTTTGTACTCTCAGGGAGTAGGGTTTGTACTCTCAGGGAGTAGGGTTTGTACTCTCAGGGAGGTAGGGTTTGTACTCTCAAGGAGGTAGGGTTTGTACTCTCAGGGAGTAAGGTTGTACTCTCAGGGAGTTAGGTTTGTACTCTCAGGGAGTAAGGTTTGTACTCTCAGGGAGTAAGGTTTGTACTCTCAGGGAGTAAGGTTTGTACTCTCAGGGAGTAAGGTTTGTACTCTCAGGGAGTTGGATTGTACTCTTAGGGAGTTGGATTGTACTCTCAGGGAGTTGGATTTGTACTCTCAAGGAGTAATGTTTGTACTCTCAGGGAGTCAGGTTTAGGGCACATTGATTGAGGTGTGGAACCATATCTGGGAGTTTCCCAGACTACCTACGTATCTTAGGGTTTTCCCTAAGAATCAGGATCCGCGTAGTTCGAACAGGCACTGTTCATTGGGTGACCCACTTGGGTCAGAAAATGGGCGGTCCAAATTAGGACCGAATGATAATCCTAGATGATCTGTGGTTGGATTCAACATTACACCTATCTAGATTCTGCATCCTAGGGGAAATGAACTGAGGGGTAAGGATCGTCCTAAACTACCCTTGTCACTTACAACCCTGATTTTAGAATTGTTGGGCTA
Source organism: Protea cynaroides (assembly GCA_028583415.1). Lineage (NCBI taxonomy): Eukaryota > Viridiplantae > Streptophyta > Magnoliopsida > Proteales > Proteaceae > Protea > Protea cynaroides. The sequence continues at coordinate 53,642,946 of CM053275.1, read as the reverse complement.
GGCTTAATGATTCTTGATTAAGAATTTTATCATTTTTCCATTATTACCCTTCCCATGAATGTGGGTGCCTACATGCACGTCCCCACACCTAGGAGTGTCTTCTATCAGTGTACATGCACGACAGTTCGACTAGGGTGCAGCGAAAAGTAAATTCTTGCCAACATAAACATCATTCAATCATGGCATTAGCAAGCAGATCAGCATGGCAGTGTGCACAAAGCTAGCATTGTAAGCATGTGAACAGGGTAGCACATAATATGACAACATAATCAAGGATAAATGATAGATGCATAGATATAACAACATAGACCATATCAAATCCTCAATCTAACGGTTATATCTCTTCAAAAAAAATGATGATCATGATCAACTCTTAGATTTCATCAAAACAGCCAAGATCAACGGCTCAGATCTCATCAAATAGCTATAATCATGATCAATGACTCATATCTCATCAAAATAGCTATGATCTATGGCTTAGATCTCTTATCATTATCAGACTAAGAAATCAATGGCTCAGATTCATCTAAATAAATTATGACCCAGATTCAATAATTTACATCACTCAAAATTTTTACGATGATAATCCAACGGTTTAAATCACTCAAGATCATAATCCAACCGTTCAGATTCATCAAAAATACTCATGATCAAGATTTAACGGTTTATATTCATCAAAATCACCCACGATGACAATCCAACGGTTCAAATTGCTTAAGATCATAATCCAACCATTCATATTCATTTAAATCATTCCCAAAGATAATCTAATGGCCCAGATCGTTTATCATGATAATCTAACCGCTCAGATTGATTAAAAGCACTTCCAAAGACCATCTAACGGTTCAGATTGTCAAGATCACAATCCAGCCGTTCAGATTGATTAACATCACTTCCAAAGATCATCTAACGGTTCGAATTAATTAAAATCACATCAAAATTTCAAATCAATGGCTATGATCAAATCATTAAAATTCTAATCATATGGTCACGATCAACTCTCGTAAAATTCAGATCATGTGGTTGGATCACCCACATTAAAATTTCGATCATATGGTCGGACCAATCACATTAAGATTCCCATCACATGGTCGGACCAACTACAATTTCCATCACATGATCGGACCAATTACATGAAAATCATGGTCGGATCAATTCCATAAATAATTCCAAGTAAGTGATGGGATTAATTTCATTCAATTACTTCAAGCATCCACTGGATCAATTTCAAAATAATTCATTAATTTCATAGCAATTCCAAACATTCATCAATTTCATAACGATTCCAAACATTCATGATCGGATCGATAAAATAAATCATGGTTGGAATAAAGATGGCAGATTGCATTGCATCATTCAAGGGTTCAGCTCATCATATCAAGAGTTCAGATTAATTTTCAATCATCACAATAAATATATAACCAGCTTTAGATTCTAGATCAAGGGCTGATGATAGAGCTGATGAGGTGATCAATTCAAGTATGTAACAGGTAAAAATTTCTTACCTCTTCTTCTTTCCTTCAACTTTCTTCTTCTTCATCTTCTCTTTCCCCATTTGCCGGTACTGCTGCTACCGCTTCTTCTTCTTCTTCTCTTCTCTGGTTTCACTCTTTTTTTTTTTTTTTTTTTCACTCTATGAACCAGACCAGCAGCAGAGCTGCTGCTCTTTTTTCTCATCCACGGCAGTGGCAGCTCTGCTGCTGCTGTTTTCTTCTCTGCCTCTCTGCCTCTCTCTCTTCCTTCTCTGCTTTTTTTTTTTTTTTCTTCATGGACCAGCAGCAGAGCTGCTGCTCCCTCTTTCTTCGGTGGCGGCGGCTCTGCTGCTGCCATCTTCTTCTTGCTCATCTGCCTCTTTTTTTTTTTTACTACTTGGATCAGCAGCAGAGCTGCTGCTCCTTTTTTCTCCACGGCAACGACAGCTCTGCTGCTGCTGCCTTCTTCCCCTTCTCTCTGCCTCTCTCTCTTTCTTCTCCCTTCTCTGTTTTTTTTTTTTTTTTTTTTTTTTTTAACTCCATAGACCAGACCAGCAGCAGAGCTGCTGCTCTTTCCTCATCCACGACAGCGGCAGCTCTGCTGCTGCTGCTTTCTTTTCTCATCAACGGCAGCGGCAGCTCTGCTGCTGCCGCTTCTTCCCCTTCTCCCTCCTTCTCGAGTCTCGCTCTCCCTCCCCCCTTTTTTTTTTTTTTTTTTTTTTTTCCTCTGGGGCAGCAGCTGCTCCCTCTTTTTTTTTTTTTTTTCTGGTTCGCCTCCCTCTCTCCCAGCCAACCTCTTCCTCCTCCTCCCTCCTTTTTTTTTTTTTTTTTTTTCTGGTTCGCCTCTCTTTTTCCGTTCGGTGGTCTGCAGGATTTTTATAGGAAGATTAGTGGCAGCATGGGGGGGCTCAAGAAGAGAAGGAGGAGGTGGCGGGTGGCATGGGCTCATGGTTTGGTTGGTGAAGGAGAGGGGGCTGGTGGAGTGGGGCTCAAGGAGAGGAGGAGGTGGCGGTGAGGGGCAGCATGGAGGAGTGGATTTGTTGGGCTCAAGGAGAGGAGGAGGTGGCGGTGAGGGAGTGAGATTTGGGGCATGGGAAGATGGAGGTGGCAGCACCTCCCTCTTTCCCTCCACCGAAATCTCCCCTTTTTTCGGTTCTTCTCCCTCCTCTCTCTTCCCATCCTCTCTCTCTTTCTCTTTACGGTTTCTCTCTCTCTCTCTTCTTCCCTCTCTCTCTCTTCCTCTCTCTCTCTTCCTCCCTCTCTCTCTCTTCCTCTCTCTCTTCTTTCTTTTTCGGATTCTTCTTTCTTGACCGAATATGTACATATATATATATATATATATATATATATATATATATATATAGTATAATATAACATATATAAAACATATATTATATAATATATAAATGTATATATATAACAAGTACATAAAGCGCATATACATGGGCCGACCCGACTCGATCTGGACCGGTCTGGGTTGGGTTAGGCTGGACTTGTTTGAGTTCGACAGGGTTGGATTAAATTGAGCTTGAGCTGGGATGGGCTGAGTAAGTATGGACTGGATTGATTTCTCTCTCTATTATGGATCCTTTCAACTTGCAATTCCGCATGAAAAATTTCAACGACCTCTGTCTCAGATTTTCCACGTCCACCTTGAAGAGGACGGACAAAGGAGCACACTGGTGCTCGAATCGCCTGATTCGAACGTCAGATGAACAAAATATGAAGAATTGAAGTTTTGACGATAATTCGGCCAGCAACTTTGCATGGGACCCACTGGCGGCTTCTGCCCAATATTCTTTACGTCAACTTTGAAGAGGACGGACAATGGAGCACAGTGGTGCTTGAATCGTCGGATTCGGATGTCGAACGATCAAGATATGGTCGAATGAAGTCCCATCAATTTAAATCACGATAATTTGCCCAATAAATCCTTAATTTATGATAATTTATAGAAAAGCCCTTGGATTAATATGCCAATTTCAATCCGACTAAAATCGCGACATCTTCTTCGTTTGATATCGGAATTGAATGATTCTGGTATCATTTCGAAGGTATTTCCATGACCTTTCTGTAGGGCCTGCCAAAATCAGCTTTGAAATCACCACTTATCGTCCAAACCTTAAATTGACCCGCAACCCTTCTGAATATGCCCATCAAGACTCTTGTTCATGGTTGGGGATGGCAAAAATGGGGTGCTTTCACAAACTCAATTCATTGATGTGTATTCTTTCAACATCTGAGTGGAACCGTATTTGGAACCTCTCCAAACTGTCTACGTATCTTAAGATTTTGTCCTAAGAACCAGGATCCGCATAGTTCGAAATGCGGATTCAATTCATTTATCTGTTCTTTCAGGATCAGGGTGTGGAACCTAAATGCTCTATGGTTCGATTCACATCACACCTATCTAGTTCTCTATATGCTAGGGGAGATGAGCTGAGGGGGTAGGGATCGTCCTAAAGCTACCCTTGACTTAAAACCCTAATTTTGAAATGTTAGGCTAGGCTTCATGATTCTTGATTAAGATTTATCATTTTTCCATTATTACCCTTCCCATTAATGTGGGTGCCTATATGCACGTCCCCACACCTAATATGTCTCTTAGGTGTACAGATATGACAGTTTGACTAGGGTGTTGTAGAAATTAAGTTATTGCTAACAATAAATATCATTCAAGCAAGACAAGTAACAACATATATCATCTCAATATAGCAATAAAGTATGTGAACCAATATAACAACAAGCATGTGAGTATCAAAAGGATAGACATGGCATCTCATGTATCATTCTCAACAAGGTATGTCTCAGTATGTCTCAGATGGAATTCTCTAGATCTATGGTTGGGATCTAATGTGATTATCTCAATATCTCAAGATCAGATCCTCGATCTATGATCTAGATTCAATTTATCTCTTGAATAATGTATCAAGATCAAATCCTCAATTTAACGGTTTGATCTCTTCAAAATATTATCATTAAGATCAACACCTCAAATTTCATCAAAACAGCCAAGATCAACGGCTCTGTTCTCTCATTAAGGTGATTATGATCATATTAGGAAATCAATGGCTAGATCAGTCCTAATGTCCATCCAATGGTTTAAATTCTTCTAAATCACTTCATCATGATCAAATTAGGAATCAATGGCTCAAATCACTCCTAATGTCAATCCACTGGTTCAAATTCTTCTAAAACACAATATGATGAAAATCTAATGGTTTAAATCATTCCTGATGAAAATCCAATTGTTAAAATTTATTCAAATCACTCCCAAAGATAATCTAACGATTCAAATTGCTTATCATGATAATCTAACCTTTCATATCCATTTAAATCACTTTTGATGACAATCCAAAGGTCCAGATAACTCAAATCAAGGTAAATTATGATCAACGGATCAAGTCAGAACTCCAAGATCAATGGTCCTAATTTCATCAAAATTTTGGGATCAATGGCCCAATCAAAGTTCCAAGATCATTGGTCCAATCAAAGTTTCAAGATCAATGGTCCTAATTTCATCAAAATTCTGAGTCAATTTCAATTTCATCCCAATTCCATAATCGAATCAATTTCAATTTCATCAAAAATTCCATAATCAGAAGATTTCATCACAATTCCATATATGATCGGATCAATTTCAATTTCATCCCAATGCCATAATCGGATCATTTATATTCAATTTCCACAATTGAATCAATTCCATTCAATGTCCACACAATTGGATCAATTTCATTCAAATTAAAATTCAGATCATCGTTAGATCAATCGCGTTAAATTTCAAAATCATGGCATATTTCATCACATTAAATTTCAAGCCATAGTCGGATCGAATTATAATTTAAACATCCACGGATCAGGTTTATCACCACTTGATCAAAATAAATTCAACATTCACCCAATCAAATTTAAATGAAAACATATGGAATCCTATAAATTAATCTCACTCCAATTCAACATCAAAATCCAATCAAACAGATCCTATCAATTGATCTCATTCTAATTCATCATCAAAAAGGACTATAATAGGTCAGGGAATGATCAACAGTGGCATGTGTAGCATAGAGTTGAGGACAGGTAGTGCAGGCCAGGTCGGTGGGTTTTGTGATGAAGGTTATGCATGGGTGATGTCGGATAGGTGCAAGATGGAGATGATAACAAGTTGTAGATTGCTTTTGGTGGTTGAAGTCACTGGTAAGTAAATGGCAGAAGTATATCAGGCTTTGTTTGCATGCATGGGAGGAATGGCTGGGTGGTGACCAATGAGGAGTACAGGTGGCTTATGAAGATGGGAGTTGGGTTTAATGGTGGTGGTCAATGGACAGGTTGATAAGCAAGTATGAGGGATGATAGTACTATGTGAGGGCATGGTTTTCGGATTTAAGTAGGAAGACAGATTGGTTTGCCGAGCAGCATGGATGGATGTTAATGATATGCAATTTAGTGAATTGGGGGTGAATGGAAGAAAATCGATAATGAAGAATGGTAGGTGGGGTCTAGGGACTACAGAGATATTTGGAGATTAGTACAGGTGGCTGTGAGTGATGTGCAGGTAAAGATCGGTGGAGAGATGAGTTTGATTGATGTTGTGTAGGTGTTGGTGAAGGTCAATGGATAGGGTGGATTAATGGTGGGAGAAGGATAATAGGCAGCTTTCATGTGGGGTTATGATGGTGGAATCAAGCATAAGGAGAGGAAGGACAGGTGTGGTGGTTTTCAAGCACGGGTTGAATATGGCACTGCCAGGTGGGAATTAGAAGATAGACGCATGGTGGAAGCATGGCTGAGGGGTGATTTTAGATTAGGCATAGGTGGAGTACTTGCGAGTTTCAGTTGTGATAATGGTTTTTGCAGGTTTTTGCAAATCACGGTTGGTGACAATTAGTGGATTGGGCTATGAGATGTCGGCTGTGAGATAAATTGAACAACATAACAGAATAAAAAAGATGATTAGAACTTACCTACATTGCAGAAGGTTGGTTCTCTCTCCTGATCTTCTGCCCTTCTTCTTCAATCTTCTTCTTCTCCTTCGGCTGCTCCCTTATTTTTCTGCCCATGCTATTTTATTCTTCAATTTTCTTCTCCTGTGAAAGCCGCAACCCCCTCTCTCTAGCTCTCTAATCTCCCAATTTTTTTCTTTTTTCGAGTTTTCTCCTGCCCCCTCTTTATACCCTTCTTTTTTTTTTCTTTTCTCTTTTTTTTTTCTTTCTTTCTCCTCCTCTTTTTTCCTTTTCTGTTTTCTTTCCATAAATTCCCCAGTCCTCCCTTTCCTTTCTAGAGTTCAATCTCTCACCTCTTGGATTCTTCCCAGTGCTATTCTTCTTCTCGACTTTCTTTATATTCTCCCTCGGATCCTCTCCAATCCTTCCCTTTGTCTCTTCTTTCCTTTTCTTAGAATTTCCTCCATATCTCGATCTCTCCCGATCAATTTCTTAATTATCTCCCTTTGATTTCTTTCCCATCTATTTCTTTCCATCGATTCGGCCAGCCCATTATCCTTCTCGGAATCTCCCTCTAGCCCTCCTTTCAGATATTTCTTTCCCTCTTTAATCTCTCTCCCCTCCTCAGATCAGTCTCCTAATATATATATATATATATATATATATATATATATATATATATATATATATATATATATATATCATATAATTACATAGTATATGTAATACATACAAAAATTACATGCACATGGGTGAACTGGTTTGGTCTGTACTGGTCTGAGTTGGACTGAGCTAGACCGACTTAGGTTGATTGAGTTAAACTGACTTAGATTGAACTGGGTTGATTGGGTTAGACTAACTTAGATTGAACTGGGTTGACTAGGCTTTCTCTCTTTGTCATTTCATGGGCTATTTTGGCTTGTAATTCCTCATGGAATCTTTTAACGACCTCTACTCCAAATTTTTCATGTCCACTTTGTAGAGCACTAAAAATGAAACACATTGAGATTTGAATCACTTGATTTGGATGTAAAATGGCCAACTTATGAATTTTTGAAGTTTAAACAAGCCATTTTACTATAATTTGGCTAGCAACTCTGCATGGGATGCTTCGAAGACCTCTGCCTCAAATTCTCCACATCCACTTTGTAGAACACCAAAAAAGAGGAATACTGGTACTAGAATCACCTCATTTGAAAGTCGGATGAGCAAGATATGAGAAGATGAAGTTTAAATAATCAAACTTACGATAATTTGCATGCAAGCCCCTGGTCATTTATTATTAATTTTATAAAATGCCCTTATTCATATTCCCGGACTAAAATTTCCATATCTTTTTCATTTGACATCGAAATTGAGTGATTCTGGTCTCATTTCAAAGGGATTTTCATGACCTATGCATCCATACAGGTTGTAGCCCATTACCTTGCTATGGAGTCAATCAAAAACTGTGTCAAAGTCATAAACAAAAATCCAAACCTTGCATTGGGATCTACCAACTTGCCATATGTGTTCACTTAGCCTCCTGGACATTAGGGACCATTTCAGCTCTTCTTAAAACACTATAGAAAGCATGTTGGGACTGATCGATTGTCATTTTTTTGAGAAAGTTTCACTCGCTTCCCCTGTATTTTCCAAACTTTCTCTCACCTCTCTCACTTTGTTGTCTACACTCCAGTAAAACTTCGTTCAGCTGGGGATGGCAAAAATGGGATGCTTACACCTCCTGTGAAAAATTACTCACAAAATAAAGATATAACCCAAGTACTACGACTTGGCATTTATCAACATTCACCCAACATAGGCTTCATCTTGACATCTTATTCTACGCATCAACCACTTCACTGGGTACTCACTGCCCAATCCATCATGGGTAAGCACATAGAATAGACTGATCCCTAGGCCTCTCCTAAAATGCTAGAGAAAGGATACCAACCCATGTCCAGCACCCTGCTCTAGTTGCGAAAGATAACTATGACCATGGTCGTACCTTATGATTAAGCCTATGCCAATACCTAAACCCCTATTGGCAAAGGCTGCCTATCACGGGATGTTGAAACCTAAACCAAGAATATTACTAATGCAGGTACTTGTATCCCAGCTTAACAGACCAAGATGAACCATCCCATTCCAACCATCTGGATCCTCTAGGATACAAATGAATGCCAAACAATCATGTTATCAAATATCCACATGTTATCAAGCCAATCCAAGAATAATACACAAGAATGCATGAACAGATATTGCAGTTATTGGATGGCATGTTATCACACAGTAATCTGAACATATCACAAACACAGCATGTGCATAAAAAATAAGAAAATAAAACAAAGATATTCCCTCACCTCTAATTGGGTGGGCAACTACTACTCTGAAGCAGACAGAGTACCTTTCCTTGCTTTCCACGTTAGTTACCTAGTTATGAATAACAAGTGATTAATACATTAGATTGTTTGGTTACACTCTCATTAGGTCTAGGGTATCCTCATTATTCTTAGCAACATGTCCTAGGGTCGGTCATGTTTCATGATCACTAGTTGAAGAATCAACCAAAACAAACTTGCTATCAATAGGTGGTTGACGGGGGTGGTTGATAAGATTTGGTGGTCGATCAGACTCATTCCATCAATTGGTTAGGGTATTTAGGTCAATGCTAATTTTAGAGGCTTGCACCTTATTAGGGTTGCTTTTATAGATGATTTATGATGTACTATAGTTACTGGTTAGGATAAAACTCCATTCCCATATCTATATGCATGTATGGTCATCGAAAGTGAATATCGGCTTTTGCAACCGTACGTGCTTATACTCTTGGAGACGCATTCTAATCAAACCAATCATTCTACAATGTCTATTATATCATTCCAGAGGTGTGGAATAGTCAACCTAGTCCATAGTGGCTGATTGGGAATGAAAATACCAAGTTTACACCTTTCTGTGACTCTGTCGGTCGATCAGACCAATTTGGTTGACCATCCCTGTCGACCACCTCCTATTAGTGAGCTCGGATTGATCTTGATTCGATCCATTGTCTATGACATAGTGTCAAGGACATTCCCAAAGGGTCTCTAAGGGTTTGTACAACAATAATTCAGCATCATAAACCTATATTATAACGTACATTCATTCTTTTACATCAATTTATCCAATCTAAGCATTAATAAGAAATTCTACATTACAGATCATTAATGGCTAATGGAATATCAACATGATCAGAGGTTGGGATTTACCTCATGAGATCATCAGAGGGTCGTTCTATGTAAAGAAATAATGGTTTAGAGGTTACCTTAATGCTTTGCTAAGTATAGCTACAGCAAGAAGCTTAAGAGAGGACTTTCAATGGTGGTTCTTCCTCTTATTCTTCCTTCAGCCTTCTCCAATTTTCTCTCTCTCTCTTCAAAAAAAACATATAAGAACCTTTAGGGTTCTCAATTTAGGGTTTTAGAGAGTTTTTATTGGAGAGCTAATCAAAAGTTAGAGTTGCAATGCAACTCTTACCTTGAGAGTCCTAATAACAGTGAAAAAGTGATCAAGGAGGCTTAAGAGTTGCCAATTGGAAATCAAATTAGTCAAGAGATGGGTCTTACATGTTTAGGGAAGACCAGGGGTGTAAGCACCCCATTTTTGCCACCCTTGGCATAAATGAACCAATATGGCAGGTTTCTGACCTTTAACCCAAAGATTTGTGATTTTCACTGATCCCCACAGCAGAGTCATGGGCTATTATCTGCATAGATGCATAGGTCATAGAATTATCTTCGAAACGAGACCAGAATTGCTCAATTCTGATATCAAATGAGGAAGATATGACCATTTTAGTCGGATAAGGGAGGTTTCTGAAATTATTATAAATAATCCCAGGGGCCTTCATGCAAATTATCCTAAGTCGGATCGTTTGAATTTCAAATCATCATATCTTGATCATCCGACATCGGATTCAGATGATTCCAAGATCATTATTCTTCATTCATGATGTTCTACAAAGTGGACGTAAAAAATCCCGGGTAGAAGTCACCAGTTGGTCCCATGCAAACTTGTATGCAAAATGATCGTTAGAACTTCAAAGCTTCATATCTTTCCCGTTCTACATCGGATTCAGATGATCCCAAGACCATTATTCTTCATTCATGATGTTCTACAAAGTGGACGTAAAAAATCCCGAGTAGAAGTCACCAGTGGGTCCCATGCAAACTTGCATGCAAAATGATCGTTAGAACTTCAAAGCTTTATATCTTTCTCGTTCTACATCGGATTCAGATGATTCCAAGACCATTATTCTTCATTCATGATGTTCTACAAAGTGGACGTAAAAAATCCCGAGTAGAAGTCACTAGTGGGTCCCATGCAAGCTTGCATACAAAATTATCGTCAGAACTTCAAAGCTGCATATCTTTTCTACATCGGATTCAGGTGATTCCAGTCTCATTATGTTCCATTTTAGTGCTCTACAAAGTGGACGTAAAATATTTCCGGTAAAAGCCTCCGAAGGATCTCATGCAGAATGGTCAGCCAAATTATCGATAATTGGTCCGCTTAAACTTCAAAAATTCATAAGTTGACCATTTTACTTCCAAATGAGGTGATTCAAGTTCTTATATTCCTCATTTTTAATGTTCTACAAAATGAACGCAAAAAAAATTTGGAATAGAGGCCATCGGAAAATTCCATGCGGGATGACAGCGGAAACGACCCGTGAAATGACAAGGAGAGAAAACCCAGTTAATTTTAATCAGTCCAGTCAACTCAGCTCAACCCAAGCTAGTCTTGACCCAACCCAGTCAATCCTTGTCAATCCAGACCAATCCATGGTGGCACATACGCATATATTCTTTTATATATTATTATATAATGTATAATATATTATAATATATCATATAATATTACATATGTCTTATATGTATATTATATTATATATATTAATATATTAATATATTATATAATTATATATATATTTTATATATAGAAAACAAAGGATCCCAAAGAGAGAGGACCGAAAAAAAAAGGGGGAAAAAGGAAAGAAATAAAGAGAAGAAGATCGGGGGAAGAGGAGAAATAAAGAAAGAATAAAAAAAAAAAAGGGAGAGCGGACCCGAGGAGAATCCGAAGGGAGAGAGAGAGAGAGAGAGAGAGGTGGAAAAAAATAGAAAAAGGAAGATTGAGAAGAGGAATCGAGAAAGATTGAGAGAGAGGGAGAGGAAGAATAAAAAAAGGAAAAAAAACAGAAAAAGGAAGATCAAGAGGGGGAATCGAGAAAAAGATTGAGAGAGAGGGAAAGGAAGAATAAAAAAAGGAAAAAACATAAAAAGGAAAGAAGAGGGAGGAGACGAGATCTAGAAAATGAAAAGGAGAGGAAAGAAGGAGGGCAGCGGGATTTCTTTCCCAAGAGGCCGCTAGGTGGCTGAAAAACCCAAGGTTGGGGTCCGTTATAATGGAATAAAAAATGGAAAGAAAATGGGGCAGATCGTGGTGGGGTTTTAAAAAAAGGAAAAAAAAAATATAAATAAATGCTTAAGGGGGTCGGTGATCTCTAGTGATGGACTCTCTTAAGAGAAAGATAGCAGCAGTGGGGAGAAGAGATACAAAGAGAGAGAAGGAGAGATGGTAGGTTGGGGAGGGAGATAAAAAAAAAGAAAATAATAAAAAATGAGAGAGAGAGAGAGAGCGGTGGAGAGGAGGAGAAGAACCGAAAAGATGGAGAAAAGGAGGAGAAGATGGAGAAGAGGAGAAGATCGAGAAAGGAGGAGATTTGAGAGAAGGATAGAGCAACTTGGTTTCACCGATTAAATTCTGTAATTCAAATCAGATCTATGATCCTAGACAACATGTTTGTTCCTTTACACCGAAATGACAAAATATTGATACTGGAGGCTAACAATATGTTGATAGACTCTATGTAATGTGTGTTATTGCTATTCTTTAGGTAATTCTTAACCTTTGATTTTTTTGCTTGGCTATAAATCTAATACCTAATTGGGATATGTTATGGATTTGATTTGCTTCATCAATTGATTCTTTTGCTATTGATTCCATTGACTGAGTGATATGTTTTGCTGCTATAACAATACTCCAATTTTCTCTTGAAACTTTTATTCCAATTTAAAGCTAAAATTTGGATTTTGGTATGTTGAATAGTTTCATATCATCATTTTTAAAACGGGTTCTATCTCATGCTATAAGGCAAATTTGATTTGATTTATCTCTCAAGAGCTCAATCCAATTTTGTGGCATCTAATTTCTGGTTCATTGCAAAGAGGTTTGATTAGTGCCTAAATCTGCTCTCGTTATTCAGTTAAATATTGCTTGGTTTATGAAAAAAAAAAAAAAAAAATCTGATCCTTTCACGTGTGCCACACTTGAGTCATTGTTTCAACACGATGTGAAATTTAATGAAATTGATCCCATATGCTTGGAAATTGATCCGATGTTTGAAATTTAATGTGGTTGATCCAACCACATGATCTGAATTTCTATGAAATTGATCCGACCATGATCTGAAATTAATATGAATAACTTGTCCATATGGCTTGAGATTTAATGTGATGAAAAATGCCATGATCTGAATTTAATGAGATCGATTCGACACTGGCTGGATTTAATGAGGTTGATTCGACTATGATCGAAATTTTAGTGTGACTGATGGAGTCATATGTTTGAAATTTTGATGAGATCGATTAGGACCATTAATCTTGAAATTTTGATGTGATTAAAATTGAGCCATTAATCTTGGAATTTTGATGTAATTAAGATTTGGCTGTTCGATCTTGGAATTTGATGTGATTAAATTTGATCCATTGATCATAATTTACTTTGATGTGGAATGTGATGATTAAATATGGGCCATTGGAGGTTAATCTTGATTTTGAACAATTGGATTATCATGATAATTGATTTAGAGTGATCTAGACCATTAGATAATCTTTGGGAGTGATTGAAATGAATCTGAACGGTTAAATTACCATCAATAGTGATTTATACTGTTGAATTTTTCATGTTCACTGCCATATCTGGATGATCATCGTCATGTTTGAATGCTTGTTGCCATATTTGTCTGCTACACTTGCTCACATGCTATATTAAATGCTTAGTGTCACAATTAGGGTAGAAAACCCTAAAAAATGGAAATAAAATAACAATTAGGGTAGAAAACCCTAAAATGGAAAGAATGTAACAATTACGGTAGAAAATCCTAAAAAATGGAAATAAAATAATAATTAGGGTAGAAAACCCTAAAATGGAAAGAATGTAACAATTAGGGTAGAAAACCCTAAAAAATGGAAATAAAATAATAATTAGGGTAGAAAACCCTAAAATGGAAAGAATGTAACAATTAGGGTAGAAAATCCTAAAAAATGGAAATAAAATAATAATTAGGGTAGAAAACCCTAAAATGGAAAGAAAATAACAATTAGGGTAGAAAATAGCATACTAGATCATGCCATGTAGGCTCTTGCCTTATTTGCAATACATGCCATATTTGAAAGATTTTAAACAATCTTACTGTATGTGAATTTCTTGTCATAAATGTTTTATGTGCCATATTTATATAGAATATTCTATTTTTTGGCAATAACTTATTTTATGCAACACCCTAGTTAAACTGCCATATATGCACACTTCTAGAAGACAATGTAGGTGTGGGGACGTGCATTTAGGCACCCACATTCTTGGGAAAGGCATAATGGGAATGATAAAATCTTAATAAAGAAAGAGAATGCCTTGCCAAACTTTTCAAAATTAGAATTCAGGATAAGAAGGGTGATTTAGGACGATTTGCCCCTTGGCAAACCCTAAACCTAAAATAGGTTCTAAACCCTAAACCTAGAATAGGTTCTCAATCCCAAACCTAGAATAGGTTCTCAATCATTAACCCAAATAGGGTTATCCAGAGCCCGAACTACGCGGATTCTGATTCCTAGGTCAAACCCTAGGATACGTAGGCCATTTGGGAGAAACCCAAATTTGGATCCACACCTTAGTCCGCTCGGACTATCCATAGATCCACTAGGATATCTCCCATATTTTAACCCAAATAAGGTTATCCAAACCTTAGTCCACTTGGACTATCCATAGATCCACTAGGATATTTACCTTAGTCCACTCGGACTATCCATAGATCCGTTAGGATATCCATTCCCATTTCAACCCAGAAGCCCGAACTACGTGGATTCTGATTCCTAGGTCAAACTTAGGATACGTAGGCTATTTGGGAGAATCCCAAATTCGGATCCACACCTTAGTCCACTTGGACTATCCATAGATCCACTAGGATATTTATCCAAACCTTAGTCCACTCGGACTATCCATAGATCCACTAGGATATTTATCCACACCTTAGTCCACTTGGACTATCCATAGATCCACTAGGATATTTATCCAAACCTTAGTCCACTCGGACTATCCATAGATCCACTAGGATATCTATCCATATTCCAATCCAAAAGGGTTATCCAAATCTTAGTCCACTCGGACTAACCATAAATCCACTAGGATACTTACCCATATTTTAACCCAAATAGGGTTATCCACACCTTAGTCCACTTGGACTATCCATAGATCCACTAGGATATTTATCCACATTTCAACCCAGATAGGGTTATCCACATTCCAACCAGATAGGGTTATCCATATTTTGACCCAAATAGGGTTATTCTTAGATCCACTAGGACTATCTATCAGTCCACTTGGACTATCCAGATCCTAACCCATAGGGTTTTCTCAACCTTTCAAGCATAAACTTCAACTTGAATAAATAAACTTAATCATGCACAAGCATAAATCACATCCATAAACTTTAATCACACCTGAACTACGATGGTGAACCTGATTTTCAGAATAATTCTATGATACGTAGGCAATCTGATGGATACAGATTTGGTTCAATGATATCAAACCACTTGGTTTGGTTTAATTTAATAAATATAGTTTAGCATAGGAAAGGTATAGGAGACCGATTTCGATCGGGCGGTTTGGGTGCCTCACCCCTTTCCATAACCGTAACCTGACGCTTACCCAATCTCTGATGGACCAGAATTCCAATCTAAGGGTCATGAGTCAATCGAAGTCTTACCTTGGGGTGAGATTTCACATTTCTAAGGTCCTAGACCTAAATCTAGGTGGCAACTTTTAAAGATTTCCATCTTTGTCCTCACAAGGGGTGATTATGTCATAGCCCATTCTGGGGAATCGGGCATGATATCCGAGTCATCCAAGAGATAATCCGAATCTTTCAGTGACCGACAACCAAAATGATTTATCAGCAAACCCCATAGTCTACACACACAATATCCATCAAAATCAACAGTAGATAATAATCATAATTTGCAATGGAATATCAGAGATGTAGCAGAATCATAATAGGGAACAGATGCCAACTAATAATACTTAAATACCATAAATCTGTAATCCATTACATTGTTCCTCAATATTCATAGTACTGAATACATCCCATAATACAAGACTAGAATAAATCCGAAAGATTCTTGTGGATGACCAAACCTTCATCTATCTACAGACGACAAAATTAACAAAATCAAGAGGCCGACTTAGGTCCCGTAGATACAATCCCTACAGGTGCAACCCTTGACGTGATCACGGAGAGGAACCCCACCAAGTGAAGCAGTCTTAGCATCAGCAGGATCCATATTTGTGTCGACAGTTGCGGTACTTGCAAACAAAACTAAAAAGATTTGATATCGAGGGGTGAGCTCACATCCCAGCTCAGCAAGGAATCAGGTATCCAATGCAATCCTAGGCAACAATTTATGAATGTAGTACAAAAGTAAATAAACAAGCAATTGTGAGTGTCATACAAGTGTGTATGCAAATCATGGTCAATCTGTACCTTAGCGAGGATCTTGCCCCATACCCCACCACCTGAGCATATACACTCGTACCCCACCACCTGGATATATTCCCCTCGCTAAAGCATAAATCACTTGACCAAGTTGATGCATGATGCATGAACATATTATTAATTGGGTTACACCCCAACAAAGATCCCCGTTCCACTCCCATGGACTGACCGTGTCCCCATTAAGGTGCAACCGAACAAATGACCATGTATCGTGCCCCTACACGTTACATGTTCATATACCCCACACAATCATATTCAACAATCAATCACTCATCATAGCATGTGCATGTAGTAAGTAAAACTATACTTCAGTAGGAATCCCCACTCTACTCCCATGGACTGATTATATCCCCACTAGAACATAGAGTGCCAACATAGCATGTGTATCATACTCCCATACTCTACACGCCATCATACATGGTCTTATCCAAACTGCACCAAACAGAGGACCCCAACTCCCCACTCCTAAGGTTCGTTGTGCCTCCACTAAGGTACAGCAACTCCTAACGTAATTCATGAGGTCACTCGTTACATGATCCACCATACATGGGTAGCATCCCAACAGAGAGCCCCGAATCCCCATCCCATGGATCACCATGTCTTCAATAGGATATCCGCACACCAACATGGTACGCATGCCCGTACTCCTGTATGTCACACGCACCATCATACATGGCTATGCTCACAACATCATCAACTACCCCTTCCAGAGAACCCTAGATCCCCATCCCATGGATCACTGTGTCTCCACAAGGTCATAACAATTATCAACATGGCCCGTATATTGTGCCTCACACACTACACGTCCATCACACAACAATCAACGTACATAGCTATTGTTATAATGCCATGAACAATTATATACATTTCATTGGATGACATATTATAAAGTAAAAACAACATCCATCACACAACAACCATATGCTCAAACTCTACGTGACCCGATCACTTACCTGTAGACACCAGAGGTATTGCTGAACCTTAAAGCCAGTAAAAGGCTTTGTCCACTACCGCAGTGTTTTATTTAATTGATTAGATAAATTGATTAGGTTGGTGAATATCTTTTAAACCAAAATAGACAAGTCTTAATTGTCCATGTACAGGTCTCAAGGTAGGTCGGGGACCGAAAGGATGGTCTTCCTAGTCATTTCTAGGCTTATAAGGCTATACTGACTGAACCGACAGAAGGAACCGGTTGTGCGTTCCACCGGTACATAGTGCCTATTAACACTTAGTCAATCCCTTCCTATATAGAACCAGAAGACTGATCGGATGAATGGTTATCCGGTTAGTCATCTGCTTCATATACTGTTAATAGTCCCGAGGTTCAAGTAGGTCAAGCTAAAGCAAAGCCAGAGGATCAGTCATCCCGTTGTGGCTCCGCTTAGAATTAAGCCTACATAGAAGCACGGCCAGCGGTACCTCATACATATCGGTGTAACGTACAGGCAAGTCGTGCTTTCGGTTCATGATACTGGTTAGGGTGGTACTGGTTATTACTTAGTCTGATATATATTTAATTATTTACTCTGGCAATAGATTGGTTGTGAGTCAATCGGTATTAGGGCCACTACCAGTCTACCGGTTCGCGCTACTGGTTTCAGCCCAGAAACCAGAACACGAACCGGAGATTCTCCTCTTTGGGGGAAAGTTTTCCCCCTCATGGTTCCTTCTATCTTAAAGGATGAGAAACTACTAGCAACTCTTATTGAGTACAACGGGGGTCATTTGGACTCCATTTGACATCTCCATTCATGGAGAGGGTGAAAACCTAAGTTTCTAGGTCAAGGTTCGGTGGCCATTTATAGAGGCCATCAATGGTGAGCTCCATCATGGTCTCATGTTTACATCCCTACAAGAATGGAGGAATGAGAAGGGATGAGAACCTACCTCCAGGAGAGTTGGTTCCTTGAGCTTGAGGTCTTCCAAGCTTCCTCTCAAACACCACTTACTCCCACGGTTTGGCAAGGAGAATAAAAGGAGAGGATGCCCTCCTTTTATAGGACCCGTGGAGAGAGAGAGTGACCTACCCTAACTCAACTGGCAGAAATCAAGGGGTAGAACGTTCATCCTGTACGTGCTATTGGTTGAACTTAAAATGCATCTGGGCCTAGATTCTTGGGCCCAGTATGATAATGATGCTTCCTATGCTTCAAATGTTTACTACCACATGATCTAGCACTCCCATGTGACCCAAGGGATTAGCCCATGTCATATATAGGGTTACAATACAGAGTGCCAAGGATTGGTACAGTAAGACCCAATACGGAGAGATCCGGATCATGAAGTTCTCAGAGCGGGTCTTACAGATTAGGCACTAGTCTAAACCAAACCCATTCAAATAGACAAGATCTGGCCCAATTATGTGATTGGGCGGTTGATCACAAATGGGCGGTTGACCATGTCAATTTCATCAACCGTTATGGTCGACCGCATGGCCCAAATCAATATTGATTGGCTACGCATTGGTTGGTTTGACAGACTAACCCCAAACTTATATTTCACACATGAAAATAAAGGGTTTCAAAGCATACCTAGAGTTCAATTCACTCCAATACAAATATAAAAGCTAGATCTATGTCGGCGGTAATACCTATTATGTGAAAATTTTAAATTTGCCCATATTTTTGGAAGCGGGTTTCATAGGAAGGGGACATAAACTATGGAATATAAGTAGTGACTTTAAGGGACAAAACATTGGAAGCCATGTGGGACCAAGACCCATAACTTTCTCAGCCCCCTCTTTCATTCTTATTAAGACAGAAAAATATTTTAAGGATGATAATGACAAGAAGGGATTGTTGTGATGAGATTGAAGCATTGATTAGCTTCGGATTTTACATATTGGGAACATGTTATCCTAAATTGATGAAAGAGATAAAATGTTGATGCTAATTGGGAACTGAGTCCGCCGTGGAGTCGAAAGGGACCTAAGATGAGAAAAGCATATGAGTATGCTATGGGAATGGAACCACTTGTTGATTTTCGATGTTCGGATATTGAATAGGAATTCCCTCTAGAAGAAAGGCCCCACTTACAGCAAAGGCCCGAATGCAATTCATTAGGGATTCCTCTCGTATAGGCGTGCAAGTTTTACCCTGATGACCCAAGCCCGCCCTGAACCTTGGCAGGGTTGAACCCGGCCCAAACCCTGACAAGTCTGGGTTAGGGCTTAATTTTTTATCAACCCTGGCAGGGTTGGGTTAGGTTAGGGTTGAGCCTCGCCAGGCTCGACCCTGTATATATATATATATATATATATATATATATATATATATATATATATATATATATATATATATTTAGTATAAACTATACCCTAAACCTAAGTCAACTCTCAAGTCTCACTTATTCTCTCATTTATCTCGACAAAGTCTGAAACCAAACCCTAAACGATGCCTCCCTGAGTCCCAGTCCCTCAATCTCTCCAACTGTCTCTCCCTAATCTCTCTCGACTCTCCCTCTTCTCATCGCATATATGACATATCTATCTCGACTAAAAGTTTAAAACCAAACCCTAAACAGTGCCTCCCTAATCGACTCTCGTCTCTCCTTCTTCTCTTGTCGAAGCTTCATATTTTTTTTTTTAAATATTTATGCTTCTTTTTTTTTCTATGTTTGTTGAAGCTCAATTATTGCTAAAATATTTGTGGGGTTATTAATGGTGTGCAGATATAGGGGTATCTTGAGTTTTTACTTTGATGATTTTGTCTCTAGGCTATAACTGCATTAACGAGAGCGGGATATTTAATCTTGTTTTCTTCTCTATTGTTGCTATTCAACTCTTCGATATGGTTATGTTCAGTTCTATACTGGATAAGTGCTTCATTTTACGTAATATCTATGTTAACTTATTTTTCTTTTACTTTATATCATTGATATGATATTACTTCTAATGGTTTTTTTTGTCTTTTTTTTTTTTGTAGAAAATATGTACTGTGAGTGAGAGGAGGATGGGAGTTGGGAAAGCCAAATTTCAGATCGTACCATCATTTTTTTCCCCATTTATCAGATCTATGTTAAACACTTAAACTGGTTATGATTTGTATTTGTTCCATTTATCAAATTTGATTGTTAAACACTCAAACTAGTTTGGTTTGTATTTGTTAAGTTTTTAAAAGAATGTCATAGGTTGATTGCATTTATCATATGTTTTAAGTTATGATTGTTATTTGATAATTTGTTGTATGTTTAGGGTCAACCAGGGTCAATATCAGGGTCAATCCGACCCTGAATCAGGGTTAATCAGGGTTAAGCTGGCCCAACCCGGCCCTGTTAGAGTCAATCAGGGCAGGTTAGGGTTAGGCCCAACCCTGCCAGGGTCAGGGTTATGGTTGTACATTTTCTAACCCTGGAAAGGTTGGGCTAGGTTAGGGTTAAGTTTAAATAGTCAGGGTTGGGGTTAAGGTTTTGAAAAACCCGGCCCAACCCGACCTTGTTGTAGCCCTACTCTCGTATTGTCATACCATTGACGGGATTGACAAAGAAAGGGATAATGTTCATATGGTCTGATAAATGCGAAGTGACCTTCTAGAATTTCAAACAAAAGCTAGTCTTCCCTCCAATTTTAACCATCCCTTTAGGAAAGGCCCCATTTACAGTATGCATAGATGCATCAAAGTTCAGTTTGGGTTGCGTGCTTATGCAAGAGGATAAGGTAGTAGCCTATGCTTTTAGATAGCTAAAGACGCATCAGAAGAACTACCCTACGCATGACCTGGAATTGGCAGTGGTCGTTTTTGCCTTAAAGATAGGTAGACACTACTTTTACGGTGAAGCTATCTGTATAATGTCAGACCACAAGAGCTTAGTGCACTTGTTTAATCAGAAAGAGTTGAACATGAGACAGCGGAGATGGCTAAAGCTATTGAAGGATTATGATAGTGATATCAAGTATCACCCAGGTAAGGCCAATGTGGTAGCTGATGCCCTAAGCCAGAAGGCGTTGGTCTCAGTAGAAAGGGAGAGTCTTGAGTCAGCAGAGCATGAGGAGGGGCATAATATGGCCCATACCTAGGTCACTACCCCTCCCCCAAACATTGAGGCATCTACTATAGATACCCTGGTATCGAAATGGGTTGAGATAGTAGTGGGTTTGTTAAGTGCCATGACTATACAACCAACCCTACAAAATGAGGTTAAAATGGCTATGGATGATGACCCACACTTAAAGACCCTTAAGCAAGAGTTGGTGAAAGGGAAACAAGATCCGGATTTTTCGATAAATGGCTCAGGGATCATAAGCTACCGGGGGAGAGTATGCATACCAGAGACTACACAACCCTTAAAGGAGGCTATCATGATAGAAGCCCACTCCTCCCCCTACACTATACACCTTGGTAGCACCATGATGTACCAAGATTTGAAGAAAGAATTTTGGTGGAGGGGCATGAAGGAAGATGTAGCCTACTTTGTCTACAAGTGCCTTACTTGCCAACAAGTAAAGGCAGACCATCAGAGACCACCTGGATTGCTTCAAACATTACCTGTCCCAGAGTGGAAATGAGACCACATCACCATGGATTTTATGATGAGGTTGCCTTGATACCAAACTCAGTCGATGCAGTTTGGTTGATCATGGACCGCATTACTAAAGTGGCCCGTTTCATAGCTGTCCACCCCCAGTACACTATGAATAGACTAGCCAAGTTGTATTTGGACAACATAGTGAGACTTCATGGGGTACTATAAGCACCCCATTTTTGCTATCCCTAGTTGAACAAAGTCTTACTGGAGAGTAAACATCAAAGTGGGAGAAGTAAAAGAAAGTTTGAAAAATACAGGGGAGGAGAGTGAAACTCTCCCAAAAATGACAGTCGATTAGCCCCGGCATGCTCTCTATAATCTTTTGAGAATAACTGAGATGATCCCCAGTGTCTAAAAGCTTAAGCGAAACCATATGGCAGGTTGGTGAATCCCAATGCAAGGTTTGAATTTTTGGTTGCTACTTTGAGGAGGTTTTCGGGGGCCCCACAGTAAGAAAATGGGTTGTAACCTGCATGGATGAGTAGTCTTGGAAATACCTTCAAAATGAGACCAGAATCGCTCAATTCCGATGTCAAATGAAGAAGATATGGCAATTTTAGTTTGAGAATAAGAATAAGGGTATTTTCTAAAGATTAATAATATCCAGGGGCATGCATACAAATTATCATAAGTTTAATTATTTAAACTTCATCTTCTCATATCTCGCTCATCTGACGTCCAAATAAAGTGATTCTAGTGCCATTATTCCTCATTTTTGGTGCTCTACAAAGTGGACGTGAAAAATTTGGGATAGATGTCTCTGAGGGATCCCATGCGGAGCTGTAAGCCGATATGCTTGTGTAAACTTCAATTCCTCATAATTTTATTATCCGGCATCCAAATGATGTGATTCAAACTCTAGTATGTTTCATTTTTGGTGCTCTACAAAATGGACGTAGAGAATTTGAGATAGAGGTCTCTGAGGCATCCCATGAAAAGTTGCTTGAATTGGCCTATTTAAACTTCAAAAATTCATAAGTTGGTCATTTTACGTCCAAATAAGGTGATTTAAGCTCCAGTATTTTTCATTTTTAGTATTCTACAAAGTGAACATAGAAAATTTAGGGTATAAGTTATAAGAAAATTTCATACCGAATGACAGCGGAAATGGCTTATGAAGTGATAGAGAGAGAAAAACCAATCTTGGCCTAATCCAGCTCAACCCATATTAGTCCAACCCAGTCAACTCATGTCGGTCCAACATAATCAAGTCAATCTAACTCAAGTTAGTCCAAATCAAACTGGTTCACCCTTGTGCAGGCACTTGTCATATATATATATATATATATATATATATATATATACAAAAGAGAGAAATAGAGCCATGGGGATCTAATAGGAAGTGGCCACTAGGGTTTTTGGTTTAGGTAAGAGAGAAAGAGAAAGCCACTTGGCCGTGGGTTCCATTGGCAATGAAAATATATAAAAAAAAGAGGAGAATCCAAGCCATGGGAAATAGAGGGGGCCATGGATGGAGGGAAAAAAAGAGGTCGTGAGGAGAGAGAAAACTGTGGGAGAAAAATAGGGAAAGAAAAAAAATAAGGAAATAAGAAAAAGAAAAAAGGAAGAAAAAATAGAATCCAATGAGAGAGAGAGCTGTGGGATTCTAGAGAAGGTTGGAGGGGAAAAAGAGGACGTGAGGAGAGAGAGAAAAGGAAGGAAAAAAATAAGAAAAACTCTATGTGACCTAAGGGAGAAGAATAAGGAAAAGGAAAGAAAGAGAATACAAGGAGAGAGGGAGAGAAATTTAGGAATGAGACTCTAAGTAGTAGGGTCCACTGGTGGGCCAATGAGAGACAAAATGGAAGGAAAAAAAAAGAAAAGAATCAAAGAAAAAAAAAGGGGAAAGAAAAGGGACGGTCCTAAGACGAAGAAAAGAGAGGATATAATAAATCGAAATTGACAAAAGGAAAAAAAAAAAAAGGAAAAAAATCAAAAGAAAAAAAAAAGGAAAGAGAGGGATGGTTTAAAGAGAGCGAAAGGGGGGATCTAATGAAAAGAAAAAAATTTGAAAAGAGGGAGACGAAATTGGGAGAGAGAAGAGGAAGAAGAAGGAAAAGAGAAGAAGGAGAAGCTAAGAGAGAGGGAACTCTCTGCAAAGAGGTAAGTCAATTCTCCATTGTTATTTTCTAGTATATACCTATTATTCATGGTCCCTCACCCATTGTTGTAACCAAAACTTTGGTTTTGATATGATTCCATGATGCTAACATGTCGAAAATTACTTGAATATGCCTATTTTTGATAAATCATGATCAAAGATGTTATATTGCGTGCATGTGGATGTTGTAATGTCCATATTTTATATTTTATGCATTAGAATATGTTTAAAGTACTCAATGGAGAAAAATTAAATGTCATATGATCATTTTTGAGTATTTTAATATTTTTCACAAGGTGGATTTTAGATCTGAAAATTCTAGATCTGGAATTTAATTTTGGGACATGCATCTCATATATATTTTTGATGAATTTTGAGCCCAAAATTTTATGAGATACTCATAAATATGTTAGAAAGTTTTCCTACAAATTTTGACTCGTTTGGAGTAGAGAAAATTGAGATAAAAAAAAGCATCAATGATGCTATTATCCTTCTCGAGTACAGTGCAAACCCTCATCGAAAAAGCTCTAAAAATGGAATTTACGGCCATAATTTGATAATTCTTCCTTCAGAAAAAGTGATAGATATGAAGTCATGAAAAATTTGGCACTAGATTTGGATTTTTCTGATTTTTTGTGGATTTCATATGATTTTTAAAGTGCACCATGGTCTGTTTTAGGGTCAGTTAGAACACACTGAATTACATGACTGAGATGTGATGTTTGAGCCTTGGGGATCTTTCTGTTTGATAATATTTTTAAATGAAGTATTAGATCTATCAGTTAGCTACCAGACCATATGCCTGAATTATATTTTCAATAAGTGATTGATTTTATATAGAATTTATGGTGCAGCTGGTTAGAATCTGGATCAGACTTGACCAATGCACATGCCTGCACTTGTGGTGCATATTCGACCCATTTTGATTCCCTGTTAGGATTTTCTTTCTTGAGACAAAATCTAGATCTCTTAGTCCTCTTTCATATGATATATTTTGAGCTTAATTTGAGTATGTATGAAGCCCCATATGCATGTTTTGGCAAAGGTCTATAGAATCTATTGATTGTAGTAAAAATCATGAAAATCCATGCATAAGTGTCCTGTAGAGATTTTTTTAGATATCACTTCCTTGAAAGAAAAGGTAGCCACATGAGTCTAGAAGACAACCAAGTTAACAGATAATTTTTTGCATGATTGAAGAATATCTTATGATTATTTTCTCATGATTTGTTTGAATTTAAAAATCAGTCTGACCAGTTTTCATAGTCTGACCTTGTAGGCATGGTTTAAACCATTAGATTTCCATCATATTGTGCTTTAGAAGAATTTGAGACCATTAGATCTTGATCATGAGCATCTTATTCGAATTTGAACCATTAGATCTTGATCATGAGCATCTTATTTGAATCTGGACCATTAGATTGTCTTGATGACTGATTTGAATTGATAGATTATCCTTTTTGAGTGATTTTAATTGATAGTGTAAGCACCCCATTTTTGCCACCCTCTGTGTAAGTGAACCAATATGGCAGGTTTCTGGCATTTAATCCAAAGATTTATGATTTTTCACTGAATCCCATAGCAGGGTCATGGGCTATTATCTGCAGGAATGCATAGGTCATAGAATTATCTTCGAAACGAGACCAGAATTGCTCAATTCTGATATCAAATGAGGAAGATATGATCATTTTAGTCGGATGATACATATAAGGGAAGTTTCTGAAATTATTATAAATAATAATCACAGGGGCCTTCATGCAAATTATCCTAAGTCAGATTGTTTGAATTTCAAATCATCATATCTTGATCATCCGACATCGGATTCAGATGATTCCAAGACCATTATTCTTCATTCATGATGTTCTACAAAGTGGACGTAAAAAATCCCGGGTAGAAGTCACCAGTGGGTCCCATGCAAACTTGCATGCAAAATGATCGTTAGAACTTCAAAGCTTCATATCTTTTCTGTTCTACATCGGATTCAGACGATTCCAAGGCCATTGTTCTTCATTTGTGATGTCCTACAAAGTGGACGTGGAAAAATCTAGGGTAAAAATCTCCGGAGGGTCCCATGCAAAATTACATATGAAAATGGTCATTTAATATTCAAAAATTCATATTTTGATCATTCCATATCCGAATCAGGTGATTCCCGTCTCATTATGTTCCATTTTTAGTGCTCTACAAAGTGGACGTAAAATATTTCCGGTAGAAGCCTCCGAAGGATCTCATGCAGAATCGTCAGTCAAATTATCGATAATTGGTCCGCTTAAACTTCAAAAATTCATAATTTGACCATTTTACTTCCAAATGAGGTGATTCAAGTTCCTATATTCCTCATTTTTAATGTTCTACAAAATGAACGCAAAAAATTTGGAATAGAGGCCATTGGAAAATTCCATGCGGGATGACAACGGAAACGACCCATGAAATGACTAGGAGAAGAAACCTAGTTAATTCTAATCAATCCAGTCAACTCAGCTCAACCCAAGCTAGTTTGGACCCAACCTGGCCAACCCAGCTCAGTTCAAGTCAGTCCAGCCCAATCATTTCAAGTGAGACCAGCCTGGACCAATTCCGTTTAACCCATGTGCAAGAATTTTATGATATCATATATATATATATATATATATATATATATATATATATATATATGCATTCGGTTCAACGAAAAAAGAAAGAAGAAGATATGGAAGGAGGAAAGACCGAGAAAGAGGCCGAAAAGAGAGAGAGTTCGGTAGGTGAGGAGAGAGAGAGAAAGAAAAAAAGAAAGAAATCAAGAGAGATCCGAGAAAAGAAGAAAGAGAGAGAGAGCGGTTGAAAGAAAAAGGAAAAAAAAAAAAAGGAAGATCGAGAAGAGGAATCGAGAAAGATTGAGAGAGAGGGAGAGGAAGAATAAAAAAAGAAAAAAAAAAGAATAAAAGGGGAAGGGACCGAATCGAGAAAAGGGGGGAAAAGGAGAGATGGAAGGGAGAGGATCGAGAAGGAGAAAAAAATATTGAGAAGAGGAAAGGAGAGAGAGAGGGGAGGAAGAAAAGAATAAAGAAAAAAAAAAATAGAATAAGAACCGAGAAGAGAGAGAGGAAGAAAAGGGAGAAGCATGAGGTGGAGAGGAGAAGAAAAATCAGAAAAAGAAGGGGAGAGGACCGAGAAGAAGGAGGAGGTGGAAAGGAGAAGAAAAAAACAGAAAAAAAAATGGAGAGCAGAAAGAGAGGAAAACGTGGGTGAGAGAGAGAAAGGAGAGCAGAGAGAGAGGAAAACGTGAAAGAGAGAGAGAAAGAGAAGAGAGAAAGAAGCAGAAGAGAGGGGAAGGAGGATTCACATTCAAAGGGGATTGATACAATCCCCAATCACCCTTCATCAACGGTTTCGCTCGATTTGAGCCCAAGGTTAGTACTCTAAACAAATTTAGAGGTCGTTATAATACCCGAATGCCAATTTTGCTTGAAAAAGGCTAATTTTCATGAAATCTCAATCATGAATGCTCTATTACATGCTTGTTAATGTTAGGATGCTTATGTCTAACATTTTTCATGAATGATAATTTGTCTAAGCTATTCAATGATGAATTTTTGATTGATATACAATGATGTTTGATGTTTTTTGTAAATTTCATAAAGTGATTTTCTGATCTGAAAATTCCAGATTTAGGGTTCAAATTTAGGACGTACATCATATGTACTTTTTCTAAGATTTTGAAGCCCAAAATTTTATGGGAGTCTCTCTGATATGATAGAAGACTACCCTAAAAATTTCGTTCCATTTGGAATTGGGAAAATATATCAAACAATTTGTCTTTGACATTGCTATTTTTCTCGGATGTAATGCAATCCTCCATCGGAAAGTCTCTAGACAAAGACTTTATGGCCATAATCAGAAATTCCACTTAACATGAACTTTTTAGACATGAAAGTCTTCTAAAAAATGGCACTGGTTTCATATTTTTTCCATTTTTTGTTGAATTGATATCAATTTTTAAGTGCATAAAGCTTTGATTTCAGATCTGCCATGATGTGCTGATTTGCATGATTGAAAAGAGTCATTTTTCACAAATAAAATATACTGTTTTAACTTGTTTTTCTTAATGAAATTTTAGATCAGATAGTTATCTACATAGACATATGTCTGTATTTAATTTTCATTAAGAATAGAATTTTATTTGGAATTTATGGTGCAACTGGTCAAAAATCTGGAACAGACCTGACCAGTGTATTTGCCTGTACTTGGGGAATGTTTTCGACCTGCCTATGGTCTCTTTTAGGAATATCTCCCTTGAGACAAAATGTTGGCCTCTGAGTCTTCTTTCCAGGGATATATTTTAAGAATTTTTTGAGTAAGTACAGTGCCCTATGTGCCCATTTTGGTCCAGCCTGACAAAGCTGTTATCTTGCTGCATGTTCCATCATGTTTTGATTGATTCTCATATGCTTTGGTTGTTTCTCACATGCCATATTTGATGTTATGCTATGTTCGGATGCTCGTATGCATACACTGCCATAATTGGAATGATCACATTGCCATAATTGAAATAATCACATTGCCATGATTGGAATGATACACATGTTTATTGCCATATTTGTCTGCTACACTTGCTCACATGCTATATTAAATGCTTATTGTCACAATTAGGGTAGAAAACCCTAAAAATGGAAAGAAAACAATTAGGGTAGAAAACCCTAAAAATGGAAAGAAAACAATTAGGGTAGAAAACCCTAAAAATGGAAAGAAAATAATTAGGGTAGAAAACCCTAAAAATGGAAAGGAAACAATTATGGTAGAAAACCCTAAAAATGGAAAGAAAATAATTAGGGTAGAAAACCCTAAAAATGGAAAGAAAACAATTAGGGTAGAAAACCCTAAAAATAGAAATAAAATAATAATTAGGGTATAAAACCCTAAAATGGAAAGAAAGTAATAATTAGGGTAGAAAACCCTAAAAATGGAAAGAAAATAATTAGGGTAGAAAACCCTAAAAATGGAAAGAAAATAATTAGGGTAGAAAACCCTAAAAATGGAAAGAAAATAATTAGGGTAGAAAACCCTAAAAATGGAAAGAAAATAATTAGGGTAGAAAACCCTAAAAATGGAAAGAAAATAATTAGGGTAGAAAACCCTAAAAATGGAAAGAAAATAGCAATTAGGGTAGAAAACCCTAAAAATGGAAATAAAATTACAATTAGGGTAGAAAACCCTAAAATGGAAAGAAAGTAACAATTAGGGTAGAAAATCCTAAAAAATAGAAATAAAATAATAATTAGGGTAGAAAACCCTAAATATGGAAAGAAATAGCAATTAGGATCTTGCCATGCTTAGAAGATAGCATACTAGATCATGCCATATAGGCTCTTGCCTTATTTGCAATACATGCCATATTTGAAAGATTTCTAAACAATCTTACTGTATGTGATTTTCTTGCCATAAATGTTTTATGTGCCATGTCTAGATAGAATATTCTATTTTTTGGCAATAACTTATTTTATGCAACACCCTAGTCAAACTGCCATATATGCACACCTCTAGAAGACAACGTAGGTGTGGGGACGTGCATTTAGGCACCCACATTCTTGGGAAGGGCATAATGGGAATGATAAAAAATCTTAATGAAGAAAGAGAATGCCTTGCCAAACCTTCCAAAATTAGAATTCGGAATGAAAAGGGTAATTTAGGACGATTTGCCCTCGGCAAACCCTAAACCTAGAATAGGTTCTAAACCCTAAACCTAGAATAGGTTCTCAATCATTAACCTAGAAAAGGTTATCCAACCCGAACTACGTGGATTCTGATTCCTAGGGCAAACCCTAGGATACGTAGGCCATTTGGGAGAATCCCAAATTCGGATCCACACCTTAGTCCACTTGGACTATCCATAGATCCACTAGGATATCTATCCATATTCCAACCCAAAAGGGGTTATCCAAACCTTAGTCCACTTGGACTATCCATAGATCCACTAGGATATCCACCCATCATTCCCGAACTACGCGGATTCTGATTCCTAGGGCAAACCCTAGGATACGTAGGCTATTTGGGAGAAACTCAAATTCGGATCCACATCTTAGTCCACTTGGACTATCCATAGATCCACTAGGATATTTATCCAAACCTTAGTCCACTCGGACTATCCATAGATCCACTAGGATATCCCCCATATTTTAACCCAAATAGGGTTATCTACACCTTAGTCCACTTGGACTATCCATAGATCCACTAGGATATTTATCCACATCTTAGTCCACTTGGACTATCCATAAATCCACTAGGACATTATCCATATTTCAACCCAAATAGGGTTATTCTTAGATCCACTAGGACTATCTATCAGTCCACATGGACTATCCAGATCCTAACCCATAGGATTTCTCAACCTTTCAAGCATAAATTTCAACTTGAACAAAGAACTTAATCATGCACAAGCATAAATCACATCCATAAACTTTAATCACACCTGAACTACGATGGTGAACCTGATTTTCGGAATAATTCCGTGATACGTAGGCAATCTGATGGATACAGATTCGGTTCAATGATATCAAACCACTTGGTTTGGTTTAATTTAATAAATAGAGTCTAGCATAGGAAAGGTATAGGAGACCGATTTCGATCGGGCGGTTTGGGTGCCTAACCCCTTCCCATAACCGTAACCTGACACTTACCCAATCTCTGATGGACCAGAATTCCAATCTAAGGGTCATGAGTCAATCGAAGTCTTACCTTGGGGTGAGATTTCACATTTCTAAGGTCCTAGACCTAAATCTAGGTGGCGACTTCTAAAGATTTCCATCTTTGTCCTCACAGTGGCGACTTCACTGGGGAATATAAATGTCAAACTCCTAAATGAGAACTTTCCTTGTGTGAATTGGATGCTAGATTTTAGGATACTATATTTATGCTTGTATATTATTGCTTTGGGGGGAATGGGTTCAGTCACACATTTGTGCGAGTAGCCGAACCGGGTCCCATGCATTTGGGGCAGCCCGCTAGGAGAAACACACAGCCTTGGCCTGTACTTTGTGAGACCACGACCGATGAGCAGCCTCTAACGAGCGTTTCTTGGGTCCGCCTGGGAATGCGTTATGTTACTCCACGTCGCTTGGATCCTTGCAACATAGTATATAAAGGGATTGGGGGCCCATTATTCATCGAGCATTTGGTGATAGGTTACCCCATCCTCGTCAAGGTGGCCTTTTCTGTCCTAACCCAGATTGTAGCCCAATGTTTGTTATTTTTTGGTTCATCCCTGAACCGACCCAGTAAAATCGGCTTAACCATGACATCCATGTTCGAGACGTCGAAGTTCTGCCCGTTTTTGTCCTCGATTGGTCAACATGTTAGATTCTACACGATGAGCATCTTGAACTCTCACCCATTGGGAGTATGAGGTATGTATACACCTGTTCTACATCATAGTAGATGGTCACTATACACCCTCCATTAAGTAAGCTCGATGTGTCGAATCTCTCATTGTTAACACGTCGATTTCAAAAAAACGAGTAGAAAATCCCTGTCAAGACTTAGATACCATGGTCAAGAAGAAATTTACTAGTTTGTTCATCTATGAACCGCTTTTGCTAATCATCCCTAATAAGGACGACGGATTAATATATCCATTTCAATTTCATCGAATTCGGTAATCCAATTGGCCAGACCTTGGTACCACTGATTATCCATTTTGGAATCATGAGGTCCCAAGACTGAACACATGGCTTAATCAAATTCAATTAAATTGACTCGGATAATGTTTATCCAATCCCCCTTATAAGGGATCTAACTTTTGTTTGGTTAAGTCATCTTTGATTGTGCATGTGACTTCTTCCATTACTCTAGATGTCTAAAATATCGATATTCCTCCATTAGGAATCAATCTAACCATATCCACCCTTTTAGGGTGAGAGGCCCCTACAATTAGGGAATTGTCTTGATCTCCCATCTCGAGATCCATCCATATTATCTTTCCAAATGAATCAATGGAAGTCATGAATCCAGATCTTGATTGAACATCAAATTTTATAAGAAAGAATGAAAGATTCAGCCCCTAGGCAAATCCAATCATACTTTTCAATTCATCTCATAATTAAGGAAAGATTTAGCCCCTAGGCAAATCCAATCATAGTTCTCGATTCATCTCTGAATTAAGGAAAGATTCAGCCCCTAGGCAAATCCAATCAATGTTCCCTATTCACCTTTGAATTAAGGAAAGATTCAGCCCCTAGGCAAATCCAATCATAGTTCCCGATTCACCTTTGAATTAAGGA
The DNA here is from genome assembly GCA_028583415.1 of Protea cynaroides. Lineage (NCBI taxonomy): Eukaryota > Viridiplantae > Streptophyta > Magnoliopsida > Proteales > Proteaceae > Protea > Protea cynaroides. Next base: position 53,610,802 of record CM053275.1, on the reverse strand, counting down.
AAGATTCAGTCCCTAGGCAAATCCAATCAAAGTTCTCAATTCATCTCTGAATTAAGGAAAGATTCAGCACCTAGGCAAATCCAATCACCATTCTCAATGTACCTCGAATTAAGGAAAGATTCAGCCCCTAGGCAAATCCAATCATGGTTCTCAATGCACCCCTGAATTAAGGAAAGATTCAGCCCCTAGGCAAATCCAATCATGGTTCTCAATGCACCCCTGAATTAAGGAAAGATTCAGCCCCTAGGCAAATCCAATCATAGTTCTCAATTTACCTTTGAATTAAGGAAAGATTCAGCCCCTAGGCAAATCCAATCATAGTTTCAATGTACCTTTGAATTAAGGAAAGATTCAGCCCCTAGGCAGATTAAATTACATTCAGTTCATCTCAGTATCAAAGAAATATTCAGCCCCAGGTCCAACCACCATTTCTGGTTCATCTCAGAACTGAAGAAAGGTTCAGCCCCTAGGCAGGTTCAATCATCATTTTGGTTCATCCAGAATTAAGGAAAAATTCAGCCCCGAGACAAATTCAATTACATCCAGTTCATCTCAGAATCAAAAAAATATTCAGCCCCTAGGCAGGTCCAACCACCATTTCTGATTCATCTCAGAACTGAAGGAAAGATTCAGCCCCTAGGCAGGTCCAATCATCATTTCGGTTCATCCAGAATTAAGGAAAGATTCAGCCCCTAGGCAGATTCAATCACATCTAGTTCATCTTAGAATCAAAGAAATATTCAACCCTAGATTCAACCACCATTTCTGGTTCATCTCAGAATTAAAGAAGGGTTTAACCTTTAGGCAGGTTCAATCATCACTCCCAGATCATGCTAAAATGAATAAGGCATTCGGCCCCTAGGCTTTTTCACCCTTCACCTCCTGTTTAGGTTCTGATTCATGTCGGAACTAGGAAAAATTTCATTCATCTGAATTCAATTAGCCACTAGGCTTATCCAACCATCAACTTTGGTTAGGGTTCCAGTTCATGTCGAAACTAGGAAAAATTTCATTCATCTGAATTCAATTAGCCACTAGGCTTATCCAACCATCAATTTTGGTCCAGGTTCCAATTCATGTTGAAACTAGGAAAAGTTCCATTCATCTGAATTCAATTAGCCACTAGGCCTGTCCAACCATCAACTGTGGTTCATGTTCTGATTTATGGAACTAAGAAGAGTTCCATTCATTTGAATTTAATTAGCCCCTAGGCTTGCCCAACTGTCAACTCCAGTTCAGGTTCCCATTCATGTTGGAACTAAGGAATGTTCCATTTATAGGAACTCAATGTGAGCATGAGTTAGCCTCTAGGCCTGTTCAACCATTACCTTTGGTCCATGTTCCACTTCATAAAGGAGCCAAAGAGAATTTCAGTCAATCCATCATCTCTAGCAATTAGAGTCCAATCCATGATTATCATCCTTGGCCTCTATCAATCGGAGCCCAACTCAAGCAATTCTTGCCTCTAGCAACTAGAGCCCAGTCCATGACTGTCAATCTTGATCTCTATCAATCAGAGATCAATTCAAAATCAATCTTGATCTCTATCAATCAGAGACCAATTCAAAATCAATCTTGATCTCTATCAATCAGAGACCAATTCAAAATCAATCTTGATCTCTATCAATCAGAGACCAATTCAAAATCAATCTTGATCTCTATCAATCGGAGACCAATTCAAAGTCAATCTTGATCTCTATCAATCGGAGACCAATTCAAAGTCAATCTTGATATCTATCAATCGGAGATCAATTCAAAGTCAATCTTGATCTCTATCAATCAGAGACCAATTCAAAGTCAATCTTGTCTCTATCAATCGGAGACCGATTCAAAATCAATCTCTGGCTCTATCAATTAGAGCCCGATCCATGTCCATCATAGCCCAGTGCTACAAGTTAGGATCGCTCGTCGGGAATGACGAATGATAAGCATTCCTCATTTCTTGTCAATAAAGATCAATTCCAGATTCAAGAGTCATCAGGAGACCATGAAACTTCAACTATGACAGTGTTATCCCATCACAGGCATTTCTGCCCCATTGGCCAAGGAAATACCAGAATCCAAAGAGTTGCCCTCATATTTCTCATGGTTCAAAGAGAAGGAATAGAATTTTCCCAAGCAGTAGGATAGACCAAAGATGAGATCTGATATGCCCCAGGCTAGGAAAAAAAAAACCAAAATCACAGCTTGAGTGTGGTCCAATGATGGAACCCTTAACCCCTAAACTGGGGCATGAACCAAATTGACCTTGGACCCAAATTGAGTGCGGTCTGATGAGGAAAGCCAATGACCCCCAAACTGGGGCATGAACCGGATTGACCTTGGGCCTGAATTGGGTATGGTTCAATGAGGAAAGTCATGAGCCCTAAGCTGGTCATAAACCAGATTGAGCTTGGACCCAAATTGAGTGTGGTCCAATGAGGAAAGCCATTATAAACTGGGGCATGAACCAAATTGACCTTGGACCCAAACTGAGAGTGGTCTAATAAAGAAATCCATTGAACCCCTAAGCCGAGGCATAAACTATTCTAATCTTGGACTCAAAATGGTGTAGTGCAATGGCGATACCCCTTGCTCCCCAAGCTGGGGCATAAACCAAAATGATTGTGAATTCAGCTAGAAGTGGTCCATTGATGAATCCATCAAACCCCAAACTGGGGCATGAACCAGAGTAACCATGAGCTTAAAAAGCAATAGTCTGGTTTTGAATGGATCCCAAACTGGAAAAAAAAGATGGAAAAGGTAGGTATCTTGCACCTATTGATTGAGGGGCATGATGAGTCCTGCTATTAGAGATCTGAAGGAAAACTTATTCCCGCAACGACTGAAGGTGGTCGTCGAAGGCGTTATGCCCAACTGGAGTCGCTTGGACGAACTAGTTGTTTCAACTTTCTATTATCGGTATTTGATAGGTCATCCATGTCTGGGTCCAAGATCAATATGCTTGTTGACAAGTCTAGTCCAATCTGCCGTGCAAGTAAAAGAAAATCACCCCGTTTGGGATTTCAAACTCTGTGCCTTGTCTCTTCCATACATTTTCTCCCGGTTTCATACATCCTCCTATTCTACGTGCGCAGTCAATTCTGACTCTGAAGATGATTGAAACGATGAGCCGTCTCCTGAACTTCTACGCCACCCGGTCTCTTGAGAAAGAAAGGTCCAACCCGTCTGGGAAAGCTTTAAATGATCAATCGAGAGACACAAGAGTAGTCTCAAGAAACATGTATTGGAGAAGCTGCCATTTGTTCTACCTGTGAAAAGATTCCAAGGAAAGCATTAGATCAACAGGGTCAGCCAATCAGTACAAATAAGTGGAGGACAGATGTGCCACCAAAAGGATAGAAATTTCAAGGTCTTACAAAATACATCATCTGCAAGCAAGAGATACATGATGAATGGTCAATCCCAAAATCAAAGAATGAGGACATTGGAATACCCCAAAAAAAAAAAAAAAAAAAAAATTCAAGCCTAGGTTTTATCTACATCAATAATGGGAAGGCAGTCACATCAGATAGAAGGTGATGATTAACTTCCAGAGGATAGCATACGGATTCACCATTCAGATAAAATCAGATACTATATGAGCAGTCACAAATGCTCATAAAGTTTATAGAAGATCAGAGTTAAAGTTTATAGAAGATCAGAGTGCTAGTTGGGGCAAAGACGTTCTATCTGATTGGAAATGTTTGGAAGAAGAAGATTCAAATCCAATATTGAAAGTCAGGATTCAATTTCGCGATCAAGCGAAGCACCTTGCATTATGTGGCCTTCACATCCAAAAAAAACAAAAAAAAAAAAAAAAAAAAAAAAAAAAAAAAAAAAAAAAAGAAGAAAAGAAAATAGCGAGATGTTGAATGGCATTGGAGCTCGACGGTAAGGCCAATTGTCCCTCTCTCTTCAAGAAGATTGGTAATTTCAACCAAAGCCCGATAGCAAGTTCGATCATTCGTCGAGATTTACAACATGTTGGACCGGACTTTTGATTTTGGCCGATTACATCCCGCCTTTACAGGAGACGATCTCATCACTTCTTCATTATCAGAGAAACATTTTTCATCGGCATTAGACTCTCTCTCCCGTCTATCAATCTGACGGCTTTTCAAGAAGTCTCTATCACAAGCCCTTCTTTTGATTATCAATTTTTATGGCATTGTATCTCATGATCATGTCATCATTTTATGTACAAATTCATAAATCTGGCTGGAACTCTCATCTGTCGTTCATTACATCCGACGGCTTCCCAAGGTTCCTATAAGCCCTTCATTTCTTAAGCCAATAAAATAGGATCTTCTCGGTAAGATAAACCCATTCTACATAAACAACCAAACACTCTCCCAATGGTAGACCCATGTGGACAGTTTCACATCAGTCCTCTTGGACCTTCAACATCAATACTTGTCAACAAACCTAAAGGTTTCAGGCCCAGATATGATCGTGACTGATTCGGAATCTCGATATCACTTGTTGGGATACGTGTTCCATCTGAACATCTCCAAGAAAGGAAAACGTAATTTGGCACCATTTTTAATCTTGGTGTGGGACTGCATTTCCCTAAGATCACTTTTAGTGATGATTCAAATAGCTGCCCGCCTATCAATACGTGTAGGTGTCAACTTAAACAGTGGGGCAAGGCTACCCATTTGTCAAGAAGGTCATGCCGTTCAGATTTCCCCTAAGGGTTTCAGACCATTGGATAGGACCATAATTTTGACAATATCCTCACCATATCAGGACTCTTTATTCAACCCAAGATGGGGTTCGCAAAAAGAAGAAAATGAAAAAAATAATAATGGGAAGAAAAGAAACCTCAACAGGGAAAGGCAACCCGAGAATCCTCAATGGGCAACCCATAATACCTCAGTGGGGATAGGCGACATGATGCAACCCTATAGCATTGCCCTCATTGGCCCTTCATAGAAAAATTCAGTGGTTCATGTAGACAAGTGTCATACCAGTTTACCATCCATAAGGAAAGGAACCCCTCTTGCTCTCCAATGAATCATACTCGGAGGAGTTGAACAAACCATCATCTGTTGGGCTCCATAGCATTGCCTTTCAACAGAACTCTATCTTCAAATCCTGTTGGTCATGTTAGGGAGAGAGCAAATTCTCATGGCCTGATTACGGATGTAGCCAAATTCATTCAAATCATTAGTTCCTTCATTTTTTTCAAAATTCAGGAAGGGCTTATCTAAGAAGTCACTTCCTGCAACCAATCTGTCAATCTTCCCTTGACCTTGGAAGCATGGTCAATTATGGATGCAATCCAGATTCAACCTAGTTCTAACTCTGTTAGATTGCCTGTTCCCTAGCATACTACAGTAGTGGTCTGTCACAACATGCAGACACTGGGGCATAGATATACCCTATGTAGAGGAATTGAACTTGATCATGAGCATTAAATCTAAGATCCATTGTCTAGTCTGAAGTCACTGACTTTCCTAGTCAATAGAAGTAGGTCCTCCAAGTTGGTTTTTACCAATTTTTCGGGTTCTCCCAATCCCGTTGATGAAGAAAATCCAATGTGGTCACTCACTGTTAGGATTTGGTCACCAAATTCTCTCGAAGGAACACTTCAAATCCTTTGCTCCTCATGCCTACTTTGGGGCCATGATTCATTAATCTTTCAAACTTGGCACAACAATGTTGCAATGCCCCCGAGCTTTTCATGAGCCTAGATTGAGGGCCAAAACCATGTCATATTTCATCGCCGCTTGGCTATTCTACCAATTTGTTCTACCATAATGCACAGTCAAAGAACTTAGTTGATCAGATGCCCCTCGACAGTTTAACACCATGGTCAATCAATAAAGTCACTTTGGTTAAAGACTGTCAAGGTCCCCTCATTCTTGTCCAAAATCCTCGCTAGAGTTTCTTGCAATCCAAAATCCAACAACACCAATGTTGGCTGAAGAAAATCATTACCTTCAAATTACATGGAACCCTTCAAAGGGAGTAACCAAGTCATCCCTACCATGCTGAAATTGAGTCAAACTTTCAGTACCAGATCATAAAATGAAAAATTTCAAATCTAGGTATCATGCCAACGAAGTCCATGACACCATTTCCATTGATGTCATGTTTTGTGCCTTCACCAATAAAGCAGGAGCAAAAAAGAAAAAAAAAAAAAAAAAAAGAAAAAAAAAAAAACTTGGAAAACTGCCAAGGAGTTCACTATCATTTCAAATATGTCCAGCACTCTATAGGTTCAAAGTCAAGAGACTTCCAAGATGGGGTCAGATTCCAACCCTAACGGTTCAAAGTCAACAAAGTCTTCCTGTATGGGTCACTTTCAAGCATCCTAAAGGTTCATAGCCATAGAGCTTCCAAGAAGGATATTCCTATTTTCAATCCCGAAGGTCCAAAGCTGGTAGGAACTGCCAAGATGAGTCATTCAGTATCACCCTATAAGTGACCTTTTGAGTTCTTACTCATTTCAGAATCAAATGTAGAGCCCTAGCTCATCCAAAGATCAAATCAATCTCAGATTATTAGTGAATCAAATGCAGAGCCCTAGCTCATCCAAATTTCAAATCAATCTCAGTCTATAAGTAAATCAAATGTAGAGCCCTAGCTCATCCAAAGATCAAATCAATCTCAGATTATTAGTGAATCAAATGCAGAGCCCTAGCTCATTCAAAGATCAAGTCAATCTCAACCTATTAGTGAAGCAAATGTAGAGCCCTAGCTCATTCAAAGATCAATTCAATCTCAACCTATAAGTGAATCAAATGCAGAGCCCTAGCTTATTCAGAAAATCAATCTCAAAACCTCAATCAAAAGAGCCTCTGTTCAATCAAAGAGAAGACATCAAGTCTTCCATCCAAACAAATCAAATCCGAGTCCAAGCTCATGCAATCAGCCTTGCATTCACAGCCTAGCTCCATACAAGAAGAGGTTTATCAGCCTACAAATGGATCAAATCGGGTCCAAGCCCGCACATACCTTGCATCATGAGTCACCTCAGCAAGAAGAGGTTCCCAGCCTACAAATGAGCCTTGTATTCACAGCCTAGCTCCATACAAGAAGAGGTTTATCAGCCTACAAATGGATCAAGCCGGGTCCAAGCCCGTACATACCTTGCATCATGAGTTCCACCTCGGCAAGAAGAGGTTCCCGACCTACAAATGAGCCTTGTATTCACAGCCTAGCTCCATACAAGAAGAGGTTTATCAGCCTACAAATGGATCAAGCCGGGTAAAGCCCGCACATACCTTGCATCATGAGTCACCTCAGCAAGAAGAGGTTCCCAGCCTACAAATGAGACTTGTATTCACAGCCTAGCTTCGTACAAGAAGAGGTTATCAGCCTACAAATGGATCAAGTCGGGTCCAAGCCCGCACGTACCTTGCATCATGAGTTCCACCTCAGCAAGAAGAGGTTCCCAGCCTACAAATGAGCCTTGTATTCACAGCCTAGCTTCATACAAGAAGAGCACTCACCAATCTTCCAAGAAGAGCAAACCTTCTTGCCAGTCGAACTACGTTCTGGGCTTGATTTCTAGGACACCCTTAGAATACGTAGGCAGTTTAGGAAGAATTACCCTAAGTGCAGCCCAATAAACAATACCACTCATACCCCAAAAATGTGGTTCTTTTATCTTTAGCCTTCAACTGATAACAATCTCGGCTAAAGAGGGGCATCTGTAAGCACCCCATTTTTGCCACCCTCTGTAAGTGAACCAATATGGCGGGTTTCGGCATTTAATCCAAAGATTTATGATTTTTCACTTGAATCCCATAGCGGGGTCATGGGCTATTATCTGCAGGAATGCATAGGTCATAGAATTATCTTCGAAACGAGACCGAATTGCTCAATTTCGATATCAAATGAGGAAGATATGATCATTTTAGTCGGATGATACATATAAGGGGAAGTTTTTCGAAATTATTATAAATAATAATCACGGGGGCCTTCATGCAAATTATCCTAAGTCGGATTGTTTGAATTTCAAATCATCATATCTTGATCATCCGACATCGGATTCGGGATGATTCCAAGACCATTATTCTTCATTCATGATGTTCTACAAAGTGGACGTAAAAAATCCCGGGTAGAAGTCACCAGTGGGTCCCATGCAAACTTGCATGCAAAATGATCGTTAGAACTTCAAAGCTTCATATCTTTTCTGTTCTACATCGGATTCAGACGATTCCAAGGCCATTGTTCTTCATTTGTGATGTCCTACAAAGTGGACGTGGAAAATCTAGGGTAAAAATCTCCGGAGGGTCCCATGCAAAATTACATATGAAAATGGTCATTTAATATTCAAAAATTCATATTTTGATCATTCCATATCCGAATCAGGTGATTCCCGTCTCATTATGTTCCATTTTTAGTGCTCTACAAAGTGGACGTAAAATATTTCCGGTAGAAGCCTCGAAGGATCTCATGCGAGAATCGTCGGTCAAATTATCGATAATTGGTCCGCTTAAACTTCAAAAATTCATAATTTGACCATTTTACTTCCAAATGAGGTGATTCAAGTTCCTATATTCCTCATTTTTAATGTTCTACAAAATGAACGCAAAAAATTTGGAATAGAGGCCATTGGAAAATTCCATGCGGGATGACAACGGAAATGACCCATGAAATGACTAGGAGAAGAAACCTAGTTAATTCTAATCAATCCCGATCAACTCGGCTCAACCCAAGCCAGTTCAAGTCAGTCCAGCCCAATCATTTCAAGTGAGACCAGCCTGGACCAATTCCGTTTAACCCATGTGCAAGAATTTTATGATATCATATATATATATATATATATATATATATATATATGCATTCGGTTCAACGAAAAAAGAAAGAAGAAGATATGGAAGGAGGAAAGACCGAGAAAGAGGCCGAAAGAGAGAGAGTTCGGTAGGTGAGGAGAAGAGAAAAGAAAAAAAAGAAAGAAATCAAGAGAGATCCGAGAAAAGAAGAAGAGAGAGAGAGCGGTTGAAAGAAAAAGGAAAAAAAAAAAAAAGGAAGATCGAGAAGAGGAATCGAGAAAGATTGAGAGAGAGGGAGAGGAAGAATAAAAAAAGAAAAAAAAAAGAATAAAAGGGGAAGGGACCGAATCGAGAAAAGGGGGAAAAAGGAGAGATGGAAGGGAGAGGATCGAGAAGGAGAAAAAAAATATTGAGAAGAGGAAAGGAGAGAGAGAGGGAGGAAGAAAAGAATAAAAAAAGAAAAAAAAATAGAATAAGAACCGAGAAGAGAGAGAGGAAGAAAAGGGAGAAGCATGAGGTGGAGAGGAGAAGAAAAATCAGAAAAAGAAGGGGAGAGGACCGAGAAGAAGGAGGGAGGTGGAAAGGAGAAAAAAAAAACAGAAAAAAAATGGAGAGCGAGAAAGAGAGGAAAACGTGGGTGAGAGAGAGAAAGGAGAGCGAGAGAGAGAGGAAAACGTGAAAGAGAGAGAGAGAAAGAGAAGAGAGAAAGAAGCAGAAGAGAGGGGAAGGAGGATTCACATTCAAAGGGGATTGATACAATCCCCAATCACCCTTCATCAACGGTTTCGCTCGATTTGAGCCCAAGGTTAGTACTCTAAACAAATTTAGAGGTCGTTATAATACCCGAATGCCAATTTTGCTTGAAAAAGGCTAATTTTCATGAAATCTCAATCATGAATGCTCTATTACATGCTTGTTAATGTTAGGATGCTTATGTCTAACATTTTTCATGAATGATAATTTGTCTAAGCTATTCAATGATGAATTTTTGATTGATATACAATGATGTTTGATGTTTTTTGTAAATTTCATAAAGTGATTTTCTGATCTGAAAATTCCAGATTTAGGGTTCAAATTTAGGACGTACATCATATGTACTTTTTCTAAGATTTTGAAGCCCAAAATTTTATGGGAGTCTCTCTGATATGATAGAAGACTACCCTAAAAATTTCGTTCCATTTGGAATTGGGAAAATATATCAAACAATTTGTCTTTGACATTGCTATTTTTCTCGGATGTAATGCAATCCTCCATCGGAAAGTCTCTAGACAAAGACTTTATGGCCATAATCAGAAATTCCACTTAACATGAACTTTTTAGACATGAAAGTCTTCTAAAAAATGGCACTGGTTTCATATTTTTTCCATTTTTTGTTGAATTGATATCAATTTTTAAGTGCATAAAGCTTTGATTTCAGATCTGCCATGATGTGCTGATTTGCATGATTGAAAAGAGTCATTTTTCACAAATAAAATATACTGTTTTAACTTGTTTTTCTTAATGAAATTTTAGATCAGATAGTTATCTACATAGACATATGTCTGTATTTAATTTTCATTAAGAATAGAATTTTATTTGGAATTTATGGTGCAACTGGTCAAAAATCTGGAACAGACCTGACCAGTGTATTTGCCTGTACTTGGGGAATGTTTTCGACCTGCCTATGGTCTCTTTTAGGAATATCTCCCTTGAGACAAAATGTTGGCCTCTGAGTCTTCTTTCCAGGGATATATTTTAAGAATTTTTTGAGTAAGTACAGTGCCCTATGTGCCCATTTTGATCCAGCCTGACAAAGCTGTTATCTTGCTGCATGTTCCATCATGTTTTGATTGATTCTCATATGCTTTGGTTGTTTCTCACATGCCATATTTGATGTTATGCTATGTTCAGATGCTCGTATGCATACACTGCCATAATTGGAATGATCACATTGCCATAATTGAAATAATCACATTGCCATGATTGGAATGATACACATGTTTATTGCCATATTTGTCTGCTACACTTGCTCACATGCTATATTAAATGCTTATTGTCACAATTAGGGTAGAAAACCCTAAAAATGGAAAGAAAACAATTAGGGTAGAAAACCCTAAAAATGGAAAGAAAACAATTAGGGTAGAAAACCCTAAAAATGGAAAGAAAATAATTAGGGTAGAAAACCCTAAAAATGGAAAGAAAACAATTATGGTAGAAAACCCTAAAAATGGAAAGAAAATAATTAGGGTAGAAAACCCTAAAAATGGAAAGAAAACAATTAGGGTAGAAAACCCTAAAAATGGAAAGAAATAATAATTAGGGTATAAAACCCTAAAATGGAAAGAAAGTAATAATTAAGGTAGAAAACCCTAAAAATGGAAAGAAAATAATTAGGGTAGAAAACCCTAAAAATGGAAAGAAAATAATTAGGGTAGAAAACCCTAAAAATGGAAAGAAAATAATTAGGGTAGAAAACCCTAAAAATGGAAAGAAAATAATTAGGGTAGAAAACCCTAAAAATGGAAAGAAAATAATTAGGGTAGAAAACCCTAAAAATGGAAATAAAATTACAATTAGGGTAGAAAACCCTAAAATGGAAAGAAAGTAACAATTAGGGTAGAAAATCCTAAAAAATAGAAATAAAATAATAATTAGGGTAGAAAACCCTAAATATGGAAAGAAATAGCAATTAGGATCTTGCCATGCTTAGAAGATAGCATACTAGATCATGCCATATAGGCTCTTGCCTTATTTGCAATACATGCCATATTTGAAAGATTTCTAAACAATCTTACTGTATGTGATTTTCTTGCCATAAATGTTTTATGTGCCATGTCTAGATAGAATATTCTATTTTTTGGCAATAACTTATTTTATGCAACACCCTAGTCAAACTGCCATATATGCACACCTCTAGAAGACAACGTAGGTGTGGGGACGTGCATTTAGGCACCCACATTCTTGGGAAGGGCATAATGGGAATGATAAAAAATCTTAATGAAGAAAGAGAATGCCTTGCCAAACCTTCCAAAATTAGAATTCGGAATGAAAAGGGTAATTTAGGACGATTTGCCCTCGGCAAACCCTAAACCTAGAATAGGTTCTAAACCCTAAACCTAGAATAGGTTCTCAATCATTAACCTAGAAAAGGTTATCCAACCCGAACTACGCGGATTCTGATTCCTAGGGCAAACCCTAGGATACGTAGGCCATTTGGGAGAATCCCAAATTCGGATCCACACCTTAGTCCACTCGGACTATCCATAGATCCACTAGGATATCTATCCATATTCCAACCCAAAAGGGGTTATCCAAACCTTAGTCCACTTGGACTATCCATAGATCCACTAGGATATCCACCCGTCATACCCGAACTACGCGGATTCTGATTCCTAGGGCAAACCCTAGGATACGTAGGCTATTTGGGAGAAACTCAAATTCGGATCCACATCTTAGTCCACTTGGACTATCCATAGATCCACTAGGATATTTATCCAAACCTTAGTCCACTCGGACTATCCATAGATCCACTAGGATATCCCCCATATTTTAACCCAAATAGGGTTATCTACACCTTAGTCCACTTGGACTATCCATAGATCCACTAGGATATTTATCCACATCTTAGTCCACTTGGACTATCCATAAATCCACTAGGACATTATCCATATTTCAACCCAAATAGGGTTATTCTTAGATCCACTAGGACTATCTATCAGTCCACATGGACTATCCAGATCCTAACCCATAGGATTTCTCAGCCTTTCAAGCATAACTTTCAACTTGAACAAAGAACTTAATCATGCACAAGCATAAATCACATCCATAAACTTTAATCACACCTGAACTACGATGGTGAACCTGATTTTCGGAATAATTCCGTAATACGTAGGCAATCTGATGGATACAGATTCGGTTCAATGATATCAAACCACTTGGTTTGGTTTAATTTAATAAATAGAGTCTAGCATAGGAAAGGTATAGGAGACCGATTTCGATCGGGCGGTTTGGGTGCCTAACCCCTTCCCATAACCGTAACCTGACACTTACCCAATCTCTGATGGACCAGAATTCCAATCTAAGGGTCACGAGTCAATCGAAGTCTTACCTTGGGGTGAGATTTCACATTTCTAAGGTCCTAGACCTAAATCTAGGTGGCGACTTCTAAAGATTTCCATCTTTGTCCTCACAGATAGATGAGCATATTATTTAAATCTGGAACAGACTTGACCAATTTGACAAAAGCTAGTCTCCAGGTGTCCCAGACTCAGGTGGCCTGGTTGACTAGGGTGTATGCTGAGGACTATGATAGAGATCGCGAGGCACCTCCTCCTCTAGCACCTCCAGCTCCATGATGTATTCTCTTTTGTCTTTTCTTTTTGTACTTCAGAGTAACTGTCCGGGTTGTGGACTGTACTCTGCTTTAGTCATATATATAAACGTTTGTTTTTCTTTTGATGTATATAAATTTGTTTCTCCTTTAATAGATGTATTATTCTCTTTCAGTTTTGTCTCAAACAACATAGATGCTTATGGTGTGTTATTATTACATCTTTTTAAATTTTTATCCTATCTCAGTTCACGAACTTTTGTGGAAGTATACTGATTTCACAAACAAGGCCTGAGATGCTCTGATACCAAGTTGTCACACCCCAATTCTATACTATTCAGAATGGTGTGATGAACCGCTAATAAACCAACGGTTCAACCAGGATCTCTAATAGGCAGTGTCCGTTGAAAATAAAACCATACACATCCACAACCATAATCAAAATAAATACACAATAGCGAAAATCTTAATAATAAATGAACTGAGGAATCTAATTGTGATAATCATAGATAAAGTATCAATTTATGTTGTATCAACTGAGACATAAGTAAATAAAATATCAATTATATTTCCTTAATAAATTCAAATGAAAAATCTAATCGAAAACGCATGCATTGCACTCGCATGAGGGATCATACGTTTTCACGAAGTCTTCAGCTTCCATCGCCGCCATGTGCCCATACACAGGAGCATTCATATAATCTTCGATAGTGGTACCTGCATCATCAACTAAAAATATTCAACGTCGAGAGGGTGAACACATATCATGGCTCAGAGAGTAAATAAAATAATGCAACAAAACATGTGCATGCAATCAATTCATATCTATGGTCTGGTATATAAGTTTGCAATGCGCTATAGAAAGGTTCGGTGGCCGCCTCGCCTCTATGCACAGGGTGTGAAGGCCCGCCCAAAGATTAACGTTTATTGTCGTCCCCATCCACCCTACCATGGAATAGAGATAGAGCTAAAGTGCTGAGGCCCGGCCTATGACACTTCCCCGGATACTCTACCCATACCAACACGTAAGCCCCTGCTAGCGAGGGCTTGCAAATTGGGTTCGCAACTAACCAATCCAAATGCCAAACAGTGTATCCAAGGCCTTACCCCAGCATCCCTCAATACGTCTATAGAGATAGGGCTAAAGGCCCCCCGCAGAGTCAGAGACTACACGGTCTGAGACCACCTCCCCTCATATACTACGACGTAATAGTTCTGCTAAGGTAATGGCGATACAATGATGTCAGTGGACAAGACTTGAGTTAGAGATAGAGCTAGAGTGCTGAGGCCCAGCCTATGACACCCCCCCTGATACTTGCTCACATCAAGCACACTAACCACACACATACATTCACATGCCTATTCCTATCATCATCATCATCAGCATGTTATAAACAATAAATGTAAATATGCATGAACAGTAATAATAGAAATATTGGATGACATGTTAAATGCACATGACAAGCATACACGCTTAGAATCAATCATGGCATTGGACACAAGGAATAAAAATAGTTTATTATTAACCAATTAGTTTAGGTCTTGTTTCCTCACCTTTGCTTGATTGTAGATCCTCTTTCAAGCTTTAAGAATCAACTTAATATCACTATTATATATCACTAGAAAACCTAATCAAGTCGATAGAATTTAATTAGAATTAATTCCAATTTTTAAAAGCCTACTGTTAACTGGGGGTCACAGGACGGGCCGCAGGTAGGGTAGCAGTTTTCTACGACCCCCAGAGTAGGGTCGATGCCAGGGTCGGATGTTCCATCGACTCTGGGTGAGACCACCCCTAATCTGGACTTTTCGAACACTGGGGGTCGATGCTAGGGTCTGGTAGGGTCAATTCTCCATCGACCCCTCGTGCTACCCCCCGTGGGTTTAGTCGAGATTTTCATCCTACAGTCCATTCTTTCATGTTTGGGTCCTATGGCTTACTTCTATAATCCATTCCATACATGTTCTATGGTTTAGAACTATAGTTTATGTAAGACCCACACTCCATAAATCCGGTCTAAACCTTGATTTCATGTCGTAGCAGGTCTTTCGATCATCACCGGGCTAGATGAGACGAGGGGATGACAATCAGGTACGAAATCGGATCAAAGACGGTCAAATAAGTGTCATTTTAAGTTGACCGGTCGATGGTACCGGTCTTGG
Organism: Protea cynaroides; assembly: GCA_028583415.1. Lineage (NCBI taxonomy): Eukaryota > Viridiplantae > Streptophyta > Magnoliopsida > Proteales > Proteaceae > Protea > Protea cynaroides. Next base: position 53,595,619 of record CM053275.1, on the reverse strand, counting down.
TACTGGTTGACCGGTCAGCTCTGTGCAGCTGACTACGGAGATCCGAAATTTGATATTTGATCTCTGCGGGTCCCACTTTCCTAAACCCTAATACCTGGACTTTCCTAATCCTAATAGGGTTACTAAACCCTAATCCTAGCCTATATAAACATCTCTAAACCTCCTCAAATCCCTTCTATTATCTCTCACAAACCCTAGAGAGGAGAAGGACGTTGGAAAGGAGAGGAAGCTAGGAAGAAGAAGGAAGTGCCGCCATTGCCGTTCGACGACGCTCACTTTACGCCAGTCGACGGTAAGTGTTATAATCATTCTTCTTACTCTATGACTCTAGGATAGTTGTATGGTTGGATCAATACCATGCAAAGCAGGTATTGATCTAAAACCCTAATTGGACATTAAACCCTAATTTGCCGTCAAACCGTAGATTTGAGTTCTTGGATGGTTATCATCAAAACTGGACTTGAATGAGTTGGAGATAACTCGAACTCAAAGCTCAGATTTAGAATGGATAGGAGAAAACCTGGAAATCCATGGAGAATGATCGACGATAGTCGAAAAACCCAAAGTATGGTCTTCCGGAGACATACCGGTCGACTATACCGGTTGCACCCTGTGTGACCGGTATTTTGCCACCGGTACCTTTAGGGGGTTTTGTCTGTGGGGACCGGCTGACCATACCGGCCGTCAGTTTTTTCCCACAGAGCTGCTACCGGTACATGCCACCGGTCAGCTCTGTGAGAGTATTTTTGTAACCTCGTTGGTTTTCCAACCAACGTGAAACCCTAAGAAGACTATTCTAATGAAACCCTGATAATATTGTAGGACTTTATGATATTCCATTTGGATCTTGTGACGTGGAGCAAGCTATCAAACGAGCGTCAGGTAAGGGAATCTGACCTAAACCCTAATAATTAATGGACAGTAAATCGTTGTTAATAACCTGAATATATATGATGTGATGTTTGTGCATATTCACATGCCATCTTTACTTTCAGTTATTATTATTGTTCATGCATTGATAGGATGTGATTGTTAGGCATGTGATTGTTTTCGTTGGTGTGTGGAGTGGGGCATGGGCCTGGGATCATTCCTCACACTGGCACTTTTGTAGTATTCTATTTCAACATGCTTGATACGGGTGGGGCATTAGGGGAAGGTCGTGGTACGGTGGTCTCTGATGTTGATGTTGGCCTGGCCATGGTTATGTGGCACTGTGGTCTCCGATGCCGACGCTGGCTTGTCCACGATGCTTTAGCTCTATCTTTATGCCGTAGGGAGTTATGTTGGGATAGGGTCTACCTGCGTATTGTTCTATCCTAGAGTGTTAGTCGTGGATAGGGTATCAGGGGGAGGTGAGGTATTGTGGTCTCTAGCCCGGCCTGCACGCTCTAGCTCTATCTCTATGTCGTAGATAGCTGTGCTGGGATAGAGTCTACATTGATGACATATAGGATTGGTTAGTTGTGAGCACAGTTTGCGAGCCCTGGCCAGTAGGGGCTTAGGTACTTGTATGGGTAGAGCATCAGGGGAGGTACGGGGATATCTTAGCTCTATCTTTATTCCATGATGGGTGCATGTGAGCCGGTGGTGGTGTGATTCCATGCAGTGCCACACACTCGTGTATAGAGGTGCGGGGGCCACCAAACCTTTCTATAGCACATTGCAAACTTAAACCAGACCACAGCATAAAATGATTGTTACTCATGCATAATATTGTGAAACTGTCTGATTGTCTTACTGAGCTAGTTGTGAGCTCACCCTTTGTGTACACATTATTTTTAGATGTTGATGCAGGTTACATGGTGGACGACTATATGAACGCTCCGACGTATGGTGATGTTGCTGCTCTGGGTGCGCAGGCAGAAGAGGACGAGCATGACGCTTCATGCGAGTGCCCTTTCTGCGTGTACCTTTGATTTGACTTTTATTTATTTTCAGTTATTTCAGTTGGATTAAGTGGATGTAAGGATATTATATTTTATGTTTGAATTTGAATAATTAGATATTTTATTTAAATTTATCAATAGATTCTCAATTCATTTATTTAAAGACTTCCGCTGTACTATTTATATTCTGATTGTGGTTTTGTGCAATGGTTTGTATGAGTAGACACGGTCTATTCGAGATCCTGGTGTGAACCGTTGGTTCAATGACGGTTCACTCACACCATTCTGGTTGGTTCAGAATTGGGATGTGACAACTTGGTATCAGAGCTCTCGGGCTCTGTCCAACAGACCATATTGCACTTAACTAAGTCGATGAACTGAGCTAGGAAAATTTAAAAATTTTAATACAAACACACCCTAAGCATTGTTTGATACCTGAGACTGATTAAGAAAGAGCATAACAAACTATAAAAAATATGGAATTAATAAATGCACATGCTCTAGATAGGCAAAACCATAAACTGCTATTAAAAACATAAAAGAATGATAAGTTAAAAGTGCTACAGGGTACGATCCACAAGCCGGATAGTTACCCTGTTATATAAACAGTACTATGAAGAGAGAAAAATGTGAAAACTAGATATGTTGAAGAGCAAAACCTGCCTAGCTGGGTGTGTGACCCTCCCCCCTGTTTTAGTGTTTTTGGGTCAGTTTAATACCTGTGATCGTTATCTCCTTCACGCACTTGGTCTATTGGGCTCGACCATGATGGGTAGACCTGGTTCAAGGTGGTAAGACTGGGTTAATTCGATACAGGTCTTACAACTCCCCCCTACTTATAAAAATTTCATCCTCGAAATTATACATACCTTCCGAGTCAAATAAATGAGGATATTGCTTTCGCATAACATTCTCTTCTTCCCATGTGATTTCTTCCATGTCTCTACTTCTCCAGGTGACCTTAACATAATAGATATCACGATTGCGTAGTCGTTGAACCTTTCGATTAGTAATTTCAGTTGGTGCTACTTCGAATGTCAAATCTTCAGTCAAATCAGGTAGGTCCATTGTCAAAACGTGCGTCGCATCCTTGACATACTTCTTCAATAAGGAAATATGAAATACGTCATGCGCACTTGACATAGATGGTGGTAGTGCTAACTAGTAAGCCACTTTTCCACGCTTAACTAGAATCTCATATGGCCCGACATATCTTGGACTTAGTTTCCCTTTCTGTCTGAACCGTTTCATACCTCGCATAGGCGATACTTTTAAGAATACATTATCACCCACGACGAATTCAAGGTCTCGGCGTCGAGTATCTGCATATTGCTTCTGAAGATTCTGAGCTGTTCTCACTCTTTCCTTGATAATGTTGACCACTCAACAAGTCTCTTCAACAAATTCTGGTCCAACAATACTACATTCCCCAACTTCATTCCAAAACAAAGGAGTTCGACACTTCCTGCCATATAGTGCTTCATAGGGTGACATTTGTAGAGTAGCCTGATAGCTATTGTTATAAGCGAACTCAATCAATGGTAACTTTTCATCCCATGATCCTTTAAAATCAATTACACATGCTCGAAGCATATCTTCTAGAATCTGAATTGTACGCTCTGACTGTCCATCTGTCTGTGGATGGAATGCGGTACTAAACTTCAATGTTGTACCCATAGCCTTTTGTAATCCTTCTCAAAACTTTGAAGTAAATCGTGGATCTCTATCAGACGCAATGCTTTTAGGTACACTGTGTAATCGGACAATGTTATCCACATACAGCTTAGCTAACCTCTCCAGTGTATACTGAGGTCCTATAGGTATAAAGCGAGCTGTTTTAGTCAGGCGGTCTATAATCACCCAAACTACGTCAACTATTCGAGGAGTCAATGGTAATCCTGTGATGAAGTCCATAGTGATGCAGTCTCATTTCCACGCTGGTTTCGATAACGACTGTAACAGTCCTGCCGGTCTTTGTCATTCAGCCTTTACTTTCTGACAATTTAGGCATTGAGACACAAACTTAGCTACAACTGCTCTCATTCCTCTCCACCAATATAATTTCTTTAGATCATGATACATTTTTGTACTTCTAGGATGTATCGAATAGATGGTGGTATGGGCTTCTTTCATCAATCGATGTCTAATGTCCAAGCTTTCTGTTTCAGGTACACATATTCTTCCTTTGTACTTCAGTACCTTTTCTTCGTCCAAGGTGAACTCAAGGATAGTCCTCCCTTTTTCGATGTCATCTTGTACCGTTCTTAGGTAAGGATCTGATTTGATAGCTGTCTTTACTTCATCAATTATATTCGGTATAATCTTCAATGCGGCAAACATATTTGAAAATTGATGAATAAACCCTTGGTTGGCTGATCCCTTCGGTGCATATATCACAAACTACTCATACAGATGTCACCCTATGAAGCACTGTATGACAGAAAGTGTCGAACTCCCTTGTTTTGGAATGAAGTTGGGGAACGTAGTATTGTTGGACCGGAATTTGTTGAAGAGACTTGTCGAGTGGTCAACATTATCAAGGAAAGAGTGAGAACAGCTCAGAATCGTCAGAAGCAATATGCAGATACTCGACGCCGAGACCTTGAATTCGTCGTGGGTGATAATGTATTCTTAAAAGTATTGCCTATGCGAGGTATGAAACGGTTCGGACAGAAAGGGAAACTAAGTCCAAGATATGTCGGGCCATATGAGATTCTAGTTAAGCATGGAAAAGTGGCTTACCAGTTAGCACTACCACCATCTATGTCAAGTGTGCATGATGTATTTCATATTTCCTTATTGAAGAAGTATGTCAAGGATCCGACGCACGTTTTGACAATGGACCTACCTGATTTGACTAAAGATTTGACATTCGAAGTAGCACCAACTGAAATCACTAGTCGAAAGGTTCAACGACTACGCAATCGTGATATCTATTATGTTAAGGTCACCTGGAGAAGTAGAGATATGGAAGAAATTACATGGAAAGGAGATAATGTTATGCGAAAGCAATATCCTCATTTATTTGACTCGGAAGGTATGTACAATTTCGAGAATGAAATTTTTATAAGTAGGGGGGAGTTGAAGACCCGTATCAAACTAACCCGGTCTTACCACCTTGAATTAGGTCTACCCATCATGGTCGAGCCAAATGAATCAAGTACATGAGGGAGATCGCGATCCCAGGTATTAAACTGACCCAAAAACACTAAAATAAGGGGGAGGGTCGCTTACCCAGCAAGGCAGGGTCGGACCCCCCAGTATAAAAGTCAGACCCTGATTTTTTAACCGGGGGTCGGACATTTTAGAACCAGGGGTCGACTGGATCTCCGACCCCCTCATCGACCCCCAGTCTGTCGACAGAAACCATGAATTATGAACTTTCCAAATTTCAATGGGATTATTTTCTAATCTCAATGGGACTTATTTTGGGAGTTTCTACTCTATAAATAGGATGTCCCTAAGCCTCTTTCACTCCTTATAGAACCCTAATTAGATTGAGAGAAAGAGAAGAAAAGGAGAAGAGAAAGATAAGAGTAGGAAAGTGGAGAAGAGGATCAAAGAGAAGGCTTCAGAGAAAAGCAGCCTAATTCTCAGGTATGGATACTATCTCCACGTAATTCTACAGACCTTAGAATAGATAGTGAAGAGGGAATGATCTAGGAGAAACCCAAATCATCCGTCCATGGTTAGGTTTTCATGGAAAACCATGGGGGAGATCATAAAAACCATATAGGTGAATGAACTACGGTTCTAGACCATAGAACATGTGTGTAATGGATTGTAGAAGCAAATCATAGGACCCCAAACATGAAGGAATGGACTGTTGGATGAAAATTTGACTAATCCCAGAGGGAGTCGCACGGGGGGTCGATGGCCAATCGACCCTACCAGACCCTAACAATCGACCCCCAGTGTTCGGGAAGTCCAGACTGTGGGTGGTCGCACCCAGGGTCGATGGAACCTCTGACCCTGGCATCGACCCCCAGTTAACAGCATGCTTTTTAAAATCAAAATTAATTCTAATTAAATTCTATCGACTTGATTAGGTCTTCTAGTGATATAATATTGATATTTAATTGATTCTTAAAGCTTGAAAGAGGATCTACGATCAAGCAAAGGTGAGGGAACAAGACCTAAACTAATTGGTTAATAATAAACTGTTTTATTCTTGAGTCCAATGCCATGATTGATTCTATGTGTGTATGCTTGTTATGTGCATTCAACATGTCATCCAATATTTCTATTATTACTGTTCATGCATATTTAAATTATTATTTATAATATGATGATGATAATGATGATAGGAATAGGCATGTGAATGTATGTGTGTGGTTGGTGTAGTTGATGCGAGCGAGTATCAGGGGGGGTGTCATAGGCCGGGCCTCAGCACTCTATCCCTATCTCTAACTCAAGTCTTGTCCACTGACATCGTCGTATCGCCATTATCTTAGCAGAATTATTACGTCGTAGGGTATGAGGGGAGGTGGTCTTAGACCGTGTAGTCTCTGACTCTGCCGGGGGGCCTTAGCCCTATCTATATGGACGTATTGAGGGATGCTAGGGTAAGACCTTCGATACACTGATTGGCATTAGGATTGGTTAGTTGCGAGCCCAGTTTGCGAACCCTCTCCAGCAGGGGCTTACGTGTTGGTATGGGCAACTGGTACAGCAATAAACGTGACCTTTGTGTGTACATTATCCATGGTGGGTGCATGTGGGACGACAATAAACATTACCTTTGGACGGCTTCACACACTCATGTATAGAGATGCGGCGGCCACTTATCCTTTCTATAGCACATTGTAAACTTATTTACCAGACCAAAGATATGAATTGAATGCATGCATATGTTTGTTGCATTGTTTTGTTTGCTCACTGAGCCATGATGTGTGCTCACCCTCTCGACGTCGAATATTTTTAGTTGATGATGCAGGTACCACTGTCGAAGATTATATGAGTGCTCCGGTGTACGTGCGTGTTGCTGCAATGGAAGTCGAAGACTTAGTAGATACGCATGACTCCTCATGCGAGTGCAACTCATGCATATTCGATTAGATTTATCATTTGAATTTATTAAAGGAATGTAATTGATATTTTATTATTTATGTCTTAGTTGATACAACAATAATTTGATACTTTATTTATGATTATCACAATTAGATTTCTCAGTTCATTTACTATAATACTTCCGCTATTCTGTATGTATTCTAATTATGGTTGTGGATGTGCATGCTTTTTATTTTTAATGGACACAGCCTATTAGAGATCCTGGTTGAACCGTTGGTTTATTAGCGGTTCATCACACCATTCTGAATAGTGCGGAATTGGGGTGTGACACTTTCAATAATTCCAGCCATCTTCTTTGTCTCATATTCAACTCCTTCTGATTAAATAGGTAAGTAAGACTTTTATGGTCTGATTTAATCTGAAAGTTCTTCCCGTACAGGTAATGTCTCCATATTTTGACAGCATGTACTACTGCCGCAATTTCCAAATCATGAGTGGGATAGTTCTTCTCATGTGTCTTCAATTGTCTTGAGGCATAAACAATTACTTGTTCACCTTGCATAAGTACACATCCTAATCCCAGTCCTGACGCATCAGTGTACAAAATAAATGGCTGTCCTGAAATCAGAATGGTCAAGATTAGAGCGGATATCAATCTATCCTTCAATGTTTGGAAACTCTTCTCGCACTTCTCAGTCCAAACAACCTTCTCGCCCTTCTTAGTCAAACTGGTAAGAGGTACGGAAATTCAGGAATAGTCTTCCATAAATTGTCGATAATACCCAGCTAGACCTAAGAAATTTCTAATTTCTGCAACGCTCTTCGGTGCTTCCCACTTCACAATAGCTTCGATCTTGCTAGGATCCACTTTAATTCCTTCACTGGATACAACATGGCCTAGAAAAGCGACTTCCTTTAGCCAAAACTCACACTTGTAAATTTGACGTAGAGCTTCTCCTTCCGTAATCGCTGCAGAGCGGCGTTTAGATTCTTAATATGAATTTTTTTTTTTTTGTAGTTGAACAAAAAATAATTTAATAAAAAAAAAAAAATATTAAAAAAAATTTTTTGAAAATCCCAATTAAAAAATTTTATAATGGTTTTTGTTCGTTTTTTTTAATTAAAAAAAAGACAAAAAAAAAAAATATTTTATTATTAAATTTTTTTTTTTTTTTTTTTTTATTAAAAAATCATAATTATTAAAATAGGTATGTATTTAGAACAGAAATTTAAAAAATATATAAATTTTTTAAATTTTCAAAAAGAAAAAAAAAACGAAAATATGGTAGGGGTTGGTTTTTTTATGTTTTTTTTTTTTTTTTTTTTTATTTTAAAAAAAAAAAAAAAAAAAACATTCCTTGTGAGGACAAAGATGGAAAATCTTTAGAAGTCGCCACCTAGATTTAGGTCTAGGACCTTAGAAATGTGAAATCTCACCCCAAGGTAAGACTTCGATTGACTCATGACCCTTAGATTGGAATTCTGGTCCATCAGAGATTGGGTAAGTGTCAGGTTACGGTTATGGGAAGGGGTTAGGCACCCAAACCGCCCGATCGAAATCGGTCTCCTATACCTTTCCTATGCTAGACTCTATTTGCTAAGCCAAACCAAACCAAGGGGTTTGATATCATTGAACCGAATCCGTATCCATCAGATTGCCTACGTATCACGGAATTATCCGAAAATCAGGTTCACCATCGTAGTTCGGGTGTGATTAAAGTTTATGGATGTGATTTATGCTTGTGCATGATTAAGTTCATTGTTCAAGTTGAAATTTATGCTTGAATGGTTGAGAAATCCTATGGGTTAGGATCTGGATAGTCCATGTGGACTGATAGATAGTCCTAGTGGATCTAAGAATAACCCTATTTGGGTTGAAATATGGATAACCCTATCTGGGTTGAAATGAGAATGGATATCCTAGTGGATCTATGGATAGTCCGAGTGGACTAAGGTAAATATCCTAGTGGATCTATGGATAGTCCAAGTGGATTAAGGTTTGGATAACCCTTTTTGGGTTAAAATATGGGGTATCCTAGTGGATCTATGGATAGTCCGAGTGGACTAGGTGGTAAATATCCTAGTGGATCTATGGATAGTCCAAGTGGACTAAGGTGTGGATCCGAATTTGGGTTTCTCCCAAATAGCCTACGTATCCTAGGGTTTGCCCTAGGAATCAGAATCCGCGTAGTTCGGGATGGATAACCTTTTCTAGGTTAATGATTGAGAATCTATTCTAGGTTTGGGGTTTAGAACCTATTCTAGGTTTAGGGTTTGCCGAGGGCAAATCGTCCTAAATTACCCTTTTCATTCTGAATTCTAATTTTGGAAGGTTTGGCAAAGAATTCTCTTTCTTTATTAAGGTTTTATTATTCCCATTATGCCCTTCCCAAGAATGTGGGTGCCTAAATGCACGTCCCCACACCTACATTGTCTTCTAGAAGTGTGCATATATGGCGGTTTGACTAGGGTGTTGCATAAAATAAGTTATTGCCAAAAAAATAGAATATTCTATCTAAATATGGCACATAAAACATTTATGGCAAGAAATTCACATCTGATAAGATTGTTTAAAAATCTTTCAAATATGGCATGTATTGCAAATAAGGCAAGAGCCTATATGGCATGATCTAGTATGCTATCTTCTAAGCATGGCAAGATCCTAATTGCTATTTCTTTCCATATTTAGGGTTTTCTACCCTAATTATTATTTTATTTCTATTTTTTAGGATTTTCTACCCTAATTGCTACTTTCTTTCCATTTTGGGGTTTTCTACCCTAATTGTAATTTTATTTCCATTTTTTAGGGTTTTCTACCCTAATTGCTATTTTCTTTCCATTTTTTAGGATTTTCTACCCTAATTGTTATTTTCTTTCCATTTTAGGGTTTTCTACCCTAATTATTTTCTTTCCATTTTTAGGGTTTCCTCCCCAATTATTTTCTTTCCATTTTAGGGGTTTTCCACCCTAATTGTTATTTTCTTTCCATTTTTAGGGTTTTCTACCCTAATTGTTATTTTCTTTTCCATGGGTTTTCATACGGCTATTTTCTTTCCCTTAGGGTTTTCCTACTAAATGTTACTTTCTTTCCATTTTTAGGGTTTTATACCCTAATTATTATTTTCTTTCCATATTTAGGGTTTTCTACCCTAATTGTTATTTTCTTTCCATTTTAGGGTTTTCTACCCTAATTATTATTTTCTTTCTATTTTTAGGGTTTTCTACCCTAATTGTTACTTTCTTTCCATTTTAGGGTTTTATACCCTAATTATTATTTTCTTTCTATTTTTTAGGGTTTTCTACCCTAATTGTTACATTCTTTCCATTTTAGGGTTTTATACCCTAATTATTATTTTATTTCTATTTTTAGGGTTTTCTACCCTAATTGTTACATTCTTTCCATTTTAGGGTTTTCTACCCTAATTATTATTTTCTTTCCTATTTTTAGGGTTTTCTACCCTAATTGTTACATTCTTTCCATTTTAGGGTTTTCTACCCTAATTATTATTTTCTTTCCATCTTAGGGTTTTCTACCCTAAATGTTATTTTCTTTCCATTTTTTAGGGTTTTCTACCCTAATTGTGACAATAAGCATTTAATATAGCATGTGAGCAAGTGTAGCAGACAAATATGGCAATAAACATGTGTATCATTCCAATCATGGCAATGTGATTATTTCAATTATGGCAATGTGATCATTCCAATTATGGCGGTGTATGCATACGAGCATCCGAACATAGCATAGCATCAAATATGGCATGTGAGAAACAACCAAAGCATATGAGAATCAATCAAAACATGATGGAACACGCGGCAAGATGACGGCTTTGTCGGGGCTGGACCAAAATGGGCACATAGGGCACTGTACTTACTCAAAAAATTCTTAAAATATATCCCTGGAAAGAAGACTCAGAGGCCAACATTTTGTCTCAAGGAAGATATTCCTAAAAGAGACCATAGGCAGGTCGAAAACATTCCCCAAGTACAGGCAAATACACTGGTCAGGTCTGTTCCAGATTTTTGACCAGTTGCACCATAAATTCCAAATAAAATCCTATTCTTAATGAAAATTAAATACAGACATATGTCTATGTAGATAACTATCTGATCTAAAATTTCATTAAGAAAAACAAGTTAAAACAGTATATTTTCTTTGTGAAAAATGACTCTTTTCAATCATGCAAATCAGCACATCATGACAGATCTGAAATCAAAGCTTTATGCACTTAAAAATTGATATCAATTCAACAAAAAATGGAAAAAATATGAAACCAGTGCCATTTTTTAGAAGACTTTCATGTCTAAAAAGTTCATGTTAAGTGGAATTTCTGATTATGGCCATAAAGTCTTTGTCTAGAGACTTTCCGATGGAGGATTGCATTACATTTGAGAAAAATAGCAATGTCAAAGACAAATTGTTTGATATATTTCCCCAATTCCAAATGGAACGAAATTTTTAGGGTAGTCTTCTATCATATCAGAGAGACTCCCATAAAATTTTGGGCTTCAAAATCTTAGAAAAAATACATATGATGTACGTCCTAAGTTTGAACCCTAAATCTGGAATTTTCAGATCAGAAAATCACTTTATGAAATTTACAAAAAACATCAAACATCATTGTATATCAATCAAAAATTCATCATTGAATAGCTTAGACAAATTATCATTCATGAAAAATGTTAGACATAGGCATCCTAACATTAACAAGTATGTAATAGAGCATTCATGATTGAGATTTCATGAAAATTAGCCTTTTTCAAGCAAAATCGGCATTCGGGCATTATAACGACCTCTAAATTTGTTTAGAGTACTAACCTTGGGCTCAAATCGAGCGAAACCGTTGATGAAGGGTGATTGGGGATTGTATCAATCCCCTTTGAATGTGAATCTTCCTTTTCCTCTCTTCTGCTTCTTTCTCTCTTCTCTTTCTCTCTTTTCTTCTTCTCTTTTCTTTCTTTTCTCTTTTCTCTCTCTTTCTTTCTTCCTCTCTCACGTTTTCTCTCTCTCACTCACCTTTCTCTCTCTCACCCACGTTTCCCTCTCTCTCCTTTTTCTTTCTTTCTTTCTCCTCTCTCTCTTTCACGTTTTCTTTCTAGAAAACGTGAAGGGGAATATTTTCCCCCCTTTTTTCTTTTTTTTTTTCTTTTATTCCTCTCTCTTTCCTTTTTTTCTTCTCAAGATCTTTTGGATTATCTCAAAACCCTAAATCCCCTTCTCTTTCACGTTTTCTCTCTCCCCTCTTTCCTTTTCTTCTCAAAATCTTTTTGGATTATCTCAAAACCCTAAATCCCCTTCTCTTCCACGTTTTTCCTCTCCCCTCTTTCCTTTTTTTCCTCAAAAATCTTTTGGATTATCTCAAAACCCTAAATCCCCTTCTCTTTCACGTTTTCTCTCTCCCCTCTTTCCTTTTTCTTCTCAAAATCTTTTTGGATTATCTCAAAACCCTAAATCCCCTTCTCTTCCACGTTTTTTCTTTCCCCTCTTTCCTTTTTTTTCTCAAAAATCTTTTGGATTATCTCCAAAACCAAAATCCCCCTTCACTTTCACGTTTCTCTCTCCCCTCTTTCCTTTTTCTTCTCAAAATCTTTTGGATTATCATTTACATACAATAATATATATTATATACATATATACACATATATTTAATAACATACATACATATACATACATATACATACATATATATATATATATATATATATATATATATATATATATATATATATATATATATATATATATATATATATATATATATATATATATATATATATATAATATATAATATATATAATATATATAATATAAATATCGTGCACATAGATGGGCCGATTCGAAATGGGTTGAGGCCGGCTTAGGTTGACAAGCGATATGGGTTGAGCTAGGTTGGACCAAAAGCGGTTTTGGGCGGGTTGACTTGGGCCGATTGGAATTAAGCGGGTTTCTTCTCCTTGTCATTTCGCGGGTCATTCCATTTGTTATCCGTATGGAATTTTTTGATGGCCTCTATTCCAAATTTTTTGCGTTCATTTTGTAGAACATTAAAAATGAGGAATATAGGAACTGAATCACCTCATTTGGAAGTAAAATGGTCAACTTATGAATTTTTGAAGTTTAAAGCGGACCAATTATCGATAATTTGGTGACCATTACGCATGAGATCCTTGAGGCTTTTACGAAAATATTTTACGTCCACTTTGTAGAGCACTAAAAATGGAACATAATGAGGCTGAAATCGCTGAATCCGAGGTAGAGCGGGAAAGATATGAAGCTTTGAAGTTTTTGCCGATCATTTTGCATGCAAGTTTGCATGGGGACTTGGTGACTTCTACCGGGATTTTTTACGTCCACTTTGTAGAACATCATGAATGAAGAATAATGGTCTTGGAACCATCCGAATCCGATGTCGGATGATCAAGATATGATGATTTGAAATTCAAACAATCTAACTTACGATAATTTGCATGAAAGCCCCACGGGATTATTTATGACAATTTCGAAACCTCCCTTATATGTATCATCCGACTAAAATGGTCGTATCTTCCTCATTTGATACCGGAATTGAGCAATTACGGTATCGTTTGAAGATAATTCCATGACCTATGCATCTATGCGGGATAATAGCCCATGACCCTGCTTGTGGGGATCGGTGGAGAATTACAAATCTTTGGGTTAAAGGTCGAAACCCGCCATATTGGTTCACTTATGCCATATTGGTTCACTTATGCAGGGTGGCAAAAATGGTTTGGTGCAGTTGAGCTACGGAAGTAGTCTTGGTTGCGATGGTAAAGCCTTGAGCACGGAAGGGGTTTGAATGTTTTGTTATTCCCTCCATTATAAGAATTTTCAGTTGGCCTTTTTTATACCTCTGTTTTGCATGAAATAACTCTCCTTCGGCTCGATTCTATAACTCGAGCAATTTTGTGCCGCTTCATTATAGATTTGAAAGTACTTCTCAAAGAATGCCTCCTTATAAATATCCCAAGTCAGTTGGGCGTGCTTTGTTAATAAATATGTCCTGGTAGACCTCCACCAATGGTGTGCATCTCCTTTCAGCATAAAGGTGGCACACAACACTTTTCTTCTTCATTTACTGTCATCATCATAAAATTTCTTTCCATTTCGTCAACCCAGTGTGCCGGCCATAAAGGATCTGCTGGCTTGCCATTAAATTCTTTGGGCTTCAATTTTAGAAAACGCTCCACCAGTCTAGAGTGGTCTAGTTGTTGCGGGACATACGCCCCATATATAGGTGGTTGGTATTGATATCCACCTTGAGCTACCTCAGGATTTTGTACTTGAGCCTGCATGATGGGAGTCTGAGGTGTGTGGGGTATTGTGTAACTTCCCCCTGGTACCATGCTGGCCTGTCCTGTTGGCATTGGTGGTGTCTGTGCAACTGGAGAAGTTATGCCTATGGCAGCTTGTATAGTGGTCTGTGCCTATTGCATTGCTGCAGCTATTGGGCCAAGTTCATTATGACTATAGCCAGGTCTGTAGGTGGAGCTGACAGATTTGTAGGGTTTGGCTGCCCATTAATGATGGACGGTGCCGTGTTCGTATTCCCCTGTATTTCTGGGTGTGTCTGGCTGTCTTCCCCCACAGGTGGTGGTGGTGGGATAGAGTTACGGCTTCGTCTGGTCACTCTGCGTCCAGCCATTATCTAATCTGGTAGTGGGATTGCCTGAAAATCATTGAACACGTGAGACAATCATTATATACTTCATTCTCATATTTTAAAACCACTAACAAATGTAAATTTCAAATTTTTCAGATCATTCTGTCAAAATTTTTGTCTTTTTTAATGCAGGGTCGATGGTGGGGGTCGATGGTTATCTGACCCTAGGATCGACCCTGGGAATCACTGATTCTTACCAAGAGCCGGGGGTCGATATGGGGGTCGATGGATGTCCGACCCTAGGTTCGACCCCTGGTTCTCTGTCAGATTACCAAGAGCCGCGGGTCGATGAGGGGGTCGATGGGTGGGTCGATGGTTTTGGTCGAATTCTCCGACCCCCGAACTAAAAATCAGATTTTTAAGTTCTGATTCTGAGTCCATTTCCCATTCTTTCTCCTCCACTCCGACTCGTCTCATCACTCTGAGTTTCTACAGTGACAACTCTGATCCGTTGGTGGTTTTTGCTTCTCGTTTCGACGTCTACACCTCCTCTACAGGTTAATCTTCTACGTTTTCATTTTTTTAGGTTTCCTTACCTAGGTTTTTGCTCGTATATCTCGTTTTCTTCAAATTAAACTTTTTCCAACCGTAAAAATTCAATTTTTATTGGGGGATTTTGTTGTTGGTGACTCAAGGAATGAAAGCCCTCAAAAATATTTGAGTTTCATCGGTTGGTTATCGAGAAACTCGAAATTTACCCTTTTTGCCCTAATTTGTCAAAATTTTGAATTTCTTGAAATTTCTTCCAATCCAATCTCATTAGCTAAAATTTCTAACTGTATGAGTCTTACAGGATAGTTTAGGATCTATGTAAGTCCTCCTGCCCACGTGTATGGGTGAAAAGTGAGGCTTTTGATCAATTTATGTCGTTATAATGTCGAAATTTTGGGTTTTTCATCTCTACTAAGCCATTATTTGTTTTTCTTTGTTATTTGCAGATACGTACCAAGGTACCTAGTGTTTGTGACCGTCTTCTCCTCCGTTCCCATGAAGCCGAGATGCGGTATGCCCACTACGCTCGCAAGAAAGTAGAGGGAGGCCGCAAGGTGGACTTGGCTAGCCTGGCCTTGTTCAATGTGGAGGGAGCTTTTGGTGATATGGGCTGGCTCCCTCATCACCCATGACGCCTGTACCTGTCCTGACTTGGTACGATAGTTCTATTGTAATCTCCAAGTGGTGGGGGATTACAACGACGTTGAGAGGGGTAGTGAGCTCAGGATCACTAGCTATGTCAAAGGAGTTGAGATTTCCTTTGACTATCGACAGCTAGCTGACTTGCTGGGTATCTCATATGACAGCTCCTTCGTATTCTGTGCCCCTGGAGAGTCCCAGTTCTTTTCATTACAGATGAGGGTTGAGATAGACCGTCAGCTCATCAGAGAGGATCGCTAGGAGATGAAAGCGAGTTACCTACGTTCAGATCCACATGTGTACTGCAAGATCATTTAACACAACCTGATACCGCAAAGTGGACATTACAAGAGGGTCTCCCAGTTGACCCAGTATCTGCTGTACTGTATATGCACTGGGCAGCCCGTCTGCCTTCCTTATATCATCATGCGTACGATGATCAGTGCCACATTGCCCAGTCATACTGGCAATCTGCCTTATGAACGCATGAACACCACGCTACTTACCCGCCTGGGTGTTGACTTGCTGGATGAGAAGATTCAGGAGAAATCCTTCTCATCACCTCTAGATTGGGAGGCCATCTGTAAGATGGGCATGCGGGATCCCCAGGTCAGCGATGAGGAGAGGAACGCGATGGTGCGCCCTCCCACTCGAATGGAGATGGCTGACGCTGAGGCAGCAGCAGCAGCCGGTGGAGCAGGGGTTTATGGGGATGATGACGATCGTCTGTACATAAATGTGGATGCCATACCACCTCCATCATCTACTCATGCTACAGGAACTGGTCCTTCTTCTTCAGCTGGTTCTTCACATGCTGCTGGTCCTTCACACCCACCTTCTGATGACATGATGCGGCTGTTGCGTGAGACTAGGGAGGCCCAACGCGCATCGGATCAGCGGATGGCCGAGCTGGCAGCAAGTCTCCAGGTGACCCAGACTTAGGTGGCCTGGTTGAGTAGGGTGTATGCTGAGGACTATGATAGAGATCGCGAGGCACCTCCTCCTCCAGCACCTCTAGCTCCATGATGTATTCTCTTTTGTCTTTTCTTTTTGTACTTCAGAGTAACTGTCCGGGTTGTGGACTGTACTCTGCTTTAGTTATATATATAAACGTTTGTTTTTCTTTTGGTTGTATATAAATCTGTTTCTCCTTTAATAGATGTATTATTCTCTTTCAGTTTTGTCTCAAACAACACAAATGCTTATGGTGTGTTATTATTACATCTTTTTAAATTTTTATCCTATCTCAGTTCACGAACTTTTGTAGAGTATACTGGTTTCACAGACAGGGCTTGAGATGCTCTGATACTAAGTTATCACACCCCAATTCTGCATTATTCAGAATGGTGTGATGAACCACTAATAAACCAACGGTTCAACCAGGATCTCTAATAGACTGTGTCCGTTGAAAATAAAACCATACACATCCACAACCATAATCAAAATAAATACACAATAGCGGAAGTCTTAATAATAAATGAACTGAAGAATCTAATTGTGATAATCATAGATAAAGTATCAATTTATGTTGTATCAACTGAGACATAAGTAAATAAAATATCAATTACATTTCCTTAATAAATTCAAATGAAAAATCTAATCGAAAATGCATGCATTGCACTCGCATGAGGGATCATGCGTTTCCACGAAGTCTTCAGCTTCCATTGCCGCCATGTGTCCGTACACAGTAGCATTCATATATTCTTCGACAGTGGTACCTACATCATCAACTAAAAATATTCGACGTCGAGAGGGTGAGCACACATCATGGCTCAGTGAGCAAACAAAACAATGCAACAAAATATATGCATGCAATCAATTCATATCTGTGGTCTGGAATATAAGTTTGCAATGCGCTATAGAAAGGTTTAGTGACCGCCTCGCCTCTATGCACAGGGTGTGAAGGCCCGTCCAAAGGTTAACGTTTATTGTCGTCCCCATCCACCCTACCATGGAATAGAGATAGAGCTAAAGTGTTGAGGCCCGGCCTATGACACTTCCCCTGATACTCTACCCATACCAACACGTAAGCCCCTGCTGGCGAGGGCTTGCAAACTGGGCTCACAACTAACCACTCCTAATGCCAAATAGTGTATCCAAGGCCTCACCCCAGCATCCCTCAATACGTCCATAGAGATAGGGCTAAAGGCCCCCCGGCAGAGTCAGAGACTACACGGTCCGAGACCACCTCCCCTCATACACTACGACGTAATAGTTTTGCTAAGGTAATGGCGATACAACGATGTCAGTGGACAAGACTTGAGTTAGAGATAGAGCTAGAGTGTTGAGGCCCAGCCTATGACACCCCCCTGATACTCGCTCGCATCAAGAACACTAACCACACACATACATTCACATGTCTATTCCTATCATCATCATCATCAGCATGTTATAAACAATAAATATAAATATGCATGAACAGTAATAATAGAAATATCGGATGACATGTTAAATGCACATGACAAGCATACACGCATAGAATCAATCAATGCATTGGACTCAAGAAATAAAAACAGTTTATTATTAACCAATTAGTTTAGGTTTTGTTTCCTCACATTTGCTTGATTGTAGATCATCTTTCAAGCTTTAAGAATCAACTTAATATCACTATTATATCACTAGAAAACCTAATCAAGTCGATAGAATTTAATAAGAATTAATTTCAATTTTTAAAAGCCTACTGTTAACTGGGGGTCGCAGGACGGGTCGCAGGTAGGGTAGCAGTTTTCTGCGACCCCCTGTAGTAGGGTCGATGCCAGGGTCGGATGTTCCATCGACCCTGGATGCGACCACCCCTAATCTGGACTTTCCGAACACTGGGGGTCGATGCTAGGGTCTGGTAGGGTCGATTCTCCATCGACCCCACATGCGACCCCCTGTGGGTTTAGTCAAAATTTTCATCCTACAGTCCATTCTTTCGTGTTTGGGTCCTATGGCTTGCTTCTATAATCCATTCCATACATGTTCTATGGTTTAGAACTATAGTTTATTCACCTACATGGTTTTAATGATCTCCTCCATGGTTTCCATTGAAACCTAACCATGGATGGATGATTTGGGTTTCTCCTAGATCATACCCTCTTCACTATCTACTCTAAGGTCTTAAGAAATTCATGGAGATGGTATCCATACCTGAGAAATAGACTTGTTTCTCTGAAGCCTTCTCTTTGGTCTTCTTCTCCACTTTCCTTCTCTTCTCCTTCTCTTCTCTTTCTCTCAATCCAATTAGGGTTCTAAAATGAGTGAAAGAGGCTTAGGGGCATCCTATTTATAGAGTAGAAACTCCAAAAATAAGTCCCATTAAGATTAGGAAAGAATCCCATTGAAATTTAGAAAGTTTCCAAATCACGGTTTTTGTCGGCAAATTGGGGGTCGATGAGGGGGTCGGAGATCCCGTCGACCCCTGGTTTTAAATTGTCCGACCCCCCGGTTAGAAACTCAGGGTCTGACTTTTATATTGGGGGGTCCGACCCTGCCTAGCTGGGTGTGCGACTCTCCCCCCTATTTTAGTATTTTTGGGTCAGTTTAATACCTGGGATCGTTATCTCCTTCACGCACTTGGTCCATTGGGCTCGACCATGATGAGTAGACATGGTTCAAGGTGGTAAGACCGGGTTAGTTCGATACAGGTCTTACAGCTAGTCCATGGTACCTCACAATCTTGAAGACATCTAAGGGGACTAGTAGCTTGAATCTGGAGGTGAAGAACTCGGTATACAGGCACATCCTTGTAATGTTTGGAGCACTCACTACCGGAGGGGATCCTAGTGTAGTATCGATTGGAGAATTTGAACTCAACTTTCAGTCACTCAAGTTGTTGTTCTTTAAGCCTACATTTGTTCTCTACGACTACTAACTCATTGGGGTAGGGATAGCTAATCCCACTGGTTCCCGGGACTTGGAGGCGTCACTAGTCAACATCTTGGCGCAGGGTAACGACCCTCTTTCTATAGGGGGATATTGTGCAACTGTAACACCAGGGATTGCTGCTCTCAATGGCAAAGCAATGATCTGTCACAGTGGCAAGGCTGGGGCAACGAACAGATTCGACAACTCCCAGGCGCTCACAAAGCCAAAAGCTTGTTATTCTTCTTTTGACCAGCCAAAAATGGGTGTAGCGAGGTCATAATAGATGGTCCTTGGGCGATTAAACAAGCGAGAAATAATAAAAAAGATGAAAGAAAGAATTACCAAGGAAGATGAACTTATTGGTTCTAAGCTACAGAATCAAGTTTGGAGAAGATGAAGAAGATGACTCGGTGCCTTTGTTTCAGGTGCTCCAAGTTCACGGGGAGTAAAAGTGATTGAATGTCGCTCCAAGCTTCTTTTATACCTCTTCTTAAATGGAAATATCATGGATTCAAACGGTCTGGAGTCTAGAAGTCATCATTGTTTGGGCTATCCAATCGCCTTCAATTGTCACCATTGCCAGAGAAGACGAGACATTTCTTCCCATCGATTGACAAAAAGCATCAGTGCATTTAATGCCATGTTTTGAAAGGGGAAGACAAAGTTGCAGCTCATGTCATCATCATATGGAGAGGAGTATTGTGGCGTGAATTGGGCAATTAAGTTGACACATTGTAGCCTCCCAAAGACCGATGCTTCAAATCCATAGAAATCAGACCATCATGGAATTGTGGAGAGCGGGATATTCGAAAAATCTTCTGAGTTCCCCAAAAAATATTTTTAAAATTCCCTAAAAAATGGCTGTTACACCTCTTCAATACCTTTCTCGATCTCATGAATATGGCTCCAACTTGAATCTTTACAGCTTGGGACTCTTTCCATGTTGCAGATCGAAGAAAAAGCATAATCAATGACTTATAGATCGGGTGATCGACTGACTTGTACCCTGCGATTAGGGACGGGTACGACGCTGACTTGATTCCCCTTTGAAAAAGATATGGTCTACTACAGGCCGTGGCATGCTCTTACTTGGGAAGTGCGACTTCAAAAGTTTTACAACTTGGCATGATGAGCTAGGACGAAATAAGCCTAGGTACTGGGATTGCTCCTTCATACTCACTGAGGCCATAGAAGCTAGGAGCAACTGTTGATACAATATTTCGTTTACCAATTAGAAGTTGACATGTGTGCAAGAGCGTGTCACGATTGGAGGATGACATGTGTTCATAAATATGTCATCTCCAGAGGGCTTCCATACAGTGAGAGAAAACACGTGTAAGTTAATACATGTTAGGTTTCTAAGTTGGTTCAAGGCGCACAAATGATAGTCACTACATAACATGACATTAGAAGCCAGACTTAGAATAGGACTCTCCCAAGTCGTGAGTATATCTTGACCACCTGAAAGGTCGGGAGTAGTGAATTTTCCTAGCCGTAAATTCTTCATCCTACGGTTGCAGGATGTAACCAATTTGGATCTATTGGGGAATACATCTCCTAAACCAATTCAATCACTGGATAACGTATCTAGCTCCAACTGTAGGCGTATCCTTTATATAAACACTTGACGGTCACCTGTAATAGGATTGAACCTTTGTTCATTTCATCATCCTTCCTACTGAGAGAATATTCATGTCATCCTATTCTTTAAGGAACTTACCTTCTCCCTATAAGCTCCATACTGCGTGTTCTGTTACTGACTTGATCGTCGGAATGGACGCTAGATTACACAATCCGACCTCTGATAACATTTTCTTTCTTGCAGGAGACGGAACACGTCAGCCAACCCAGTTTCAACAGCAACAGGGTGGTTATTATTAAGCTGACCTTGGATCTACATTAGATGGCTACGAAACTCACCTATATTATCATGACCATCCTATCTTGGGGGGGATCAGCTCCCTTAGGATCTTAGATGGAGTCTCGAGATCTATGCAATTGCAAGGAAACTTTCCAGGGTCACTCCATGCTCAATAAATACCCTTACCACGAAGGTAAATGGATCAAACTTTGGCATACTTAAAGTTATACTGTTAAATTCACTACCAACTCCTCTTTGTCTTGAACTCGACTTTCTTACACTTGAGTTCATTTGTTTATTACCCTTGAGCTGACTTAGGTATCGGAGTGGTCCCCGGGTTATCCAATCCGTCCAACTTTCTTGTCTGTCTTCTTTCTATGACAAGCATCACGATCAAGAGTCCGACCAATTTTCGGTGATAATAATATACATAGATAATAAGGTCTTCCGAACAAGAGAATAAAAGACATTACTCTTAATCCTCAAAATTTAATGTGATGGAAAATAGGAAACTTAGGAAGATCTCTCATGATATTTGGAATAGGTAATCTCCTACGAAGTGCTGGATATGGATACTAATACGGATATGGATACCCTATGGTTGGATTCAGATACCCAGTAAATTGAATTTGGATTTTTGATTTTCCATTTATGTTTCTGACTTATGTACCTGGATCTTTCTCTTGTATTGGATATGATTCGTTCTCAATATATATCTATCAATTGTATTTGATGCATAATTCTCTTTTCCTAAGTCTTCTAAAGTCTGTCAAACCGTCAAAATCCTTAATTAGATATTTATTTGAATCAGGTTAACTATGTTTCAGATTATCTGAATTGAATTGAGATTCGGATGAATATGGATCCGGATGCGAATGGAAGTCTAGATTTTCCATTTTCCGTTTACATCCTTATGACACCAACGCCTCCCACTGAGACATGTGTTGGCTAAACAACGCCATAGATGTACAGCAAACACAACTGAGGAATGGGCCCACCACAAGCGTAAGTATACCGAATAACCGACGACGACAGCGAAAACAAAACGTCTGAAGCGTATTTTATCATCCAAAGCAAAGGAAACACCGTTGGCCATTCGCCCATTTCAATCTCGCTTCGAAGCAAGAATGATTCCCTCCTTTACCCCTACTTTTGTATTTCTATTGTTTTCAAAAAGAGGGAGAGAGATATATAGGTGGATCGGGAGGAAGGAGACCAGAGAGAAGAGAAGCTTTCCAGTTTTTCACCCTTCTTCTTCTCGTCTCCTTTCTGGCTTTCCTTCCCTGAAGGCCTCTCAAACTACCTGTTTTCCCCTTATTTTCGATTCCTAACCCAGCCCCAGACACGTCTCTCAATAGAAACTCACACTAGAAACCAGGTAACCTTTTCTTTCCTCCCCTTTTGTTTCTCTTGTGTTCTTTAATATTTATCCTTTTTGTTTCCTTAGATCAAATCTTTGATTGCTTGTGTCAGTCTGGTTTATTTTCGTTTTTCTTTGATTGTTCTCGATTTGTCTCAAATTGGGTGTCATTTTGAATCAAAATGTTTCAACGGATCCGTTCCTTCATTGCGAATTAAGGGTTATTGTCTTTTACGTTTTTTGGTTCTTGTCTCAATTTATTTCGTTTTGTTCCAGCAGTCCGGTTTGGGAATTATGGTTTCCTAATATCGAAACATTAGGAAAGACACGTTTGACTATTCTATTGTAAAGCGAAATGGAGTTTTAATTTTGGTATTTCTGGGTTCATTTTTTTTTTCCTACACGCAAAAGGTCTTTTGCCAATTTTGTTAGTGGGAATTAGCTATTTGTTGCTGCTACATTGTTGCGCTCTAAAAATTTATTCTCCTGTCATTGTTGCTGTGACATTGTGTTCTCTTATGGTGGACGAGGTCCATTGAGACAGTTTGTTGGTGAGAATTTGCGAATTTTAAATTTATTAGTTTTTAATGTTCTAGATTTCTTGGTTCTTCGTCTGTTACTGGTTTTGTTAGGTTTGGAACCAATATGGGTTTAAATGCGTTGATTGATTAATTTGTATTGTTTTTCCATGATTAATGTGGTATTTATTAAGCAGATTCTGCAACGGCTTTCAACTTTTGATTCCAAATGGACAACCTCGATTAGAAGTTTTTGACACATAATTTTATTGTCAGTTTTTTATTTTATTGTGAAATGTCATGAATTATTAAACAGAGTTTAAGTCTTCTTTTAATTAATATTTTATTATCAACTGAGGCAAAGCTTTAAAATATTGAGGGTTCTTTGTAGAATAACACCACTATTACAGGTTAAGCTGACAGACTTGGCTGTGGTATGGCAGGCGCATGCACCTTCTCCTGGTTTCTTTGCATGCTCAGAGAATCAATTTATTGATTTGACGAAGAGAGGAAGGATGCGCCGGTGGTTATGTTGTACTTGTCAAGTAGAGGAGTCTTACCAGTCAAATGGAAGCGGACTCCTGAAAAGCCCAAGGAACCATGCAGATGGTGAGCCCCTGGTCCATTTCGTGGAAAAACAAAGAATTGCAATTTTTTCTTTTTGATCCCATTATATTCATAAATCACTAGAAGAAAGCTCTTGTGTGTGTGCCAAAGAGGTTAACAGCATAGAAATGAGAAACTGTCGATGTCGAAGCTTGCTAGGATTTATTACTAGCATCAGGTTTGGCCTCTGTATCTGAAGTGCCTGGCGTAATGTCATGTTTTTTGGGGTGTACAAAATTTTCTGATGGATGTATACTTTTTTTTCCTTTTTTGGGAAGAGGTTCTCTTCCTATGAGGAGCATAGAAATCAGGGGATGGGATTACAGGAAGAGGGTATTATCGGAACTTTGTAAATATGGGGGATTTTGTGTGGGATCAAGGGTGCTGGCCGGCAGACCACGGTGTCAGATACCTGGTCTGCTGATCTGAAAATCTTTTTCCTTTTCCTTTTTTTTTTTAATTTTTATTTTATTTTTTTAAATTCTAACAACACGTTTCCTTAAACTTGAGTTTGCATTGATGAAGGGTATTGTTTCTGTAAAGGGAAATGGAGAAATTTCACTGGAATCAGATTGATATTTAAAATGGCGTCATCCTGTGGCTTGGAGTCTTGGCCTGGTCCTTTTGCAAACAGAGAGAACCTTTATCTTTCAGTTTCTTTGACAGAGGAAAATTTGAAGCTAGTTTTACATTGGCCAATATCACTGACAGTTATGAACTTATGGTGGATCATCGGAGTTAAATATCAATGTATTAGAAAATCAAACTGTGAGAGGCATCTTGCTAAAAAGGAAATGCTTGGTGCTTAGCATAAATAAATAGGTTAATAAATTTGTTGTTGGAAATTTTCATATAGGTGCAAAGGAGGTAGTCTTGATAGCCTATGATAAATGCCCTTGGAGGCAGAGATGGACTTGATTAATGAGGTATTGGTATGTCCAGTCTGATACTAGTGATGTGTAGGCTTTCATACAGTGGCAACTTGTAAGATTTGGGGGTGGCGAGAAAGTCTAGGTTCGAGTTAAGTAAGATGCTTGAGTTAGATTGGAGAATACATTTGTTGCAATTCAAACTTTGTAACAAGTTCGATCTGGATTAGCATCAATTGGTTTTAGTTTTCAACAATATATTTTATATCCTAGTAACTTCAGGATAAGTATTCTTTTAATTTTTTCAAGTAAAACAACTTCTTAGAAGGAAAAAGATGCCTCATAGAGATTGCAAAAACATATGTGATTACTATAATCTTACAGGTCAGAATGCAACCTTTCTTTTAACAAAAAGAAGGAATCCAAAATGGACCCCCCGAAAAAAAAGAAAAAAAGAAAAAAGTTACTTTCCTTCATGACGTGCTACACACAAACTCAATGTGGTTGTAAATACGGAAGATATGGATCTTTAAACAGTCAAGCATTAGACTTATGATGACAACATTTGCCAGTTCAGCATATGGAAAAATATTACTTTCTCATAGAAACTGCTGTAGTTTTTGTCTGATTTCTTAGTCAAAATAACTTTTTACAAATTTGGCTGGACTAGTGCCAGGTTTTAGTATTTACATGGTCTTTTAAGTTAAAACTGGGTTAAACTGATCTTAATATTGCCATACTCTAGTTTTCCTCATTTTTTTTTTATATATTTCTTAAAATCTTTCACATAGATGCTGTGCTGAATAATTTTGTTTTGATAGTAAAGCAAAAGAGGCAACAGAGAAAATTTTATGATGAGCTTCTGGTTTTGAAGAAACATGAACTGATATGTCTGATTGTTTGTTGCTTTTTTGTCAATCAAATTTTAATCATGGTTCGGGTTCTTTTCTTATTATTTGTTACTGTGGTACCAAAGGAAAATACTTTGTATTTCCCACACAATATTGATGGTGGACATTGGTCCTATCAAATCCTAATCTAGATTGGGTGATCCTAATATCCAGATCATGTTTGTTAAACCCAGCCTTGGCTTTTATTAGGAAAATTAGGGAAAGGTAACATTAGGAAAAAAAGGTTTTTCTTGAAATTCTAATCTAAGCTAGTAGCATTTGAACTTCTGTATAATTTATTCAAAGATTCTTTTAAGTAAAGGATCGAAGTTCATTTTGTTGAATCATAGAAAATTCTCCCCTTGGCATCTTTGTTTTATTCAATATCCTATGAGAAAATGTTATGGGAATCTATTACAATATCTCCATTTTAGATGTTTGTGTCCGGATTCAGTAGTTCATGTCATGTGTTGTACTTTTTTTTTTTGTTTTTGTTTAAACTAATTATTTGGTACCTATCAGGAATCCAAAAAGGCTCAAAGGCAGCTGCTCCGGCGAAGCCTGAAGCACTAAAAGCACCACCACCTATTGAAGTCCCTGCATTGTCTTTAGATGAAATAAAGGAAAAGACTGACAACTTTGGATCAAAGTCATTGATTGGTGAAGGATCATATGGAAGAGTATATTATGCAATCTTAAACAATGGAGAGACTGTAGCTATAAAAAAGCTTGATGTTTCATCTGAGCCTGAGTCCAATGTTGAGTTTTTGACTCAGGTATCTCTAGAAACTTACAAGATAATTCAATTTCCAGTATTATTAGTTGTGGTCATATTCTTGGTGTTTAGTCAGTAGAGAGGATTGGATTCTTTATTACTTATTCTTCTCTTGTGGTTACCTGTCATAATTGGTTGTACTAATCTTCTTAATTTCAGGTTTCAATGGTGTCAAGACTGAAGCATGAAAACCTCGTTGAGTTGCTTGGATACTGTGTGGAAGGAAATCTCCGTGTGTTAACATATGAGTTTGCAACCATGGGGTCTTTGCATGACATTTTGCATGGTATGGTGTTGGTTTATCCACATGTGGTTATGAAAACTTATACCTTCTTTAATGGTTCTTAACTTCCTTGCTTTGGATCTTTTTCTTTTTCACCATATTTTATTGTAATTGCAGGAAGAAAGGGAGTCCAAGGTGCACAGCCAGGTCCTGTGCTTGACTGGATGCAACGTGTGAGAATTGCTGTCGATGCAGCTAGGGGACTGGAGTACTTGCACGAAAAGGTTTCACCTTGTATAATACACCGAGATATCAGATCAAGCAATGTGCTCCTATTTGAAGACTTCAAAGCCAAAATTGCGGATTTCAACCTTTCGAACCAGGCTCCTGACATGGCTGCTCGTCTTCATTCGACCCGAGTTTTGGGGACTTTTGGTTACCATGCTCCAGAGTAATGCTGCTGAATCTTGTACTATGTTCATGTTTATATTTGGCTATAATTAGTTTAATGAGTTGTTTTCTTTGAGTCTCTCTTCTGCAACTTAATGATTGAATGGTTGGCTTTCCTAAGACACCGGGGTGTGGTCAGTGATGCTATGGTTCTGGCAATATGTTAATATACCAACACCTTAGCTCCAGGTATTCGATTTGGGAATGCCAGAACCATTAATCACATTATTATTCACATTATCCATGGATGGATGTTTGTGGCTGAGCTTCTTATTTTAATCATTAGATCTGTTTTACCAATGTCTTATAGATGATTTTTTTTTTTTTTTTTTTTTTTTTTTTGGGGGGTTGTTTGGGGGGTGAGGAGGGCATTGTATAAGACACCGAATTGCATTTTTTGGGCATGTTATTTGGTGGGGAGGGGTTAATCCTGTCTGTTAGACCTTGGTCCAGTAAATTCATCTCAAGTTCCCTGCCTAAGGCTTGAGCATTTTTGTCCAAAGATCAAACAGTTTCTTGCCTAAGGCTTGAGCATTTTTGGGCATGTTATTTGGTGGGGAGGGGTCAAGAAGGTAGGAAATTTGAATAGCATAGTTGTCAAGGAAACAAGACGATCCAAGGCGTTTGAGGCCATCCTGGGCGCCTAGGCGACCAAGGCGTTCCCAGTGTATTTTTTTTATTTTTAAAATATTAATGCTATATTAATGTTTATATATATATGTAACATTCTACATAAATAAACATTTAAGACATAGCTTAATTAATATAAGAAAACCAACAAAGAAACAAATAATTGAGTTAAGTAGGCAACACGTATTTATGACTAACATTTGCTTATTTCTAACAAATTTTACCGGAGCGTATCTCCTTTAATATACTTCGGATTCAAGCAATCTCAAATTCGTTGCAAAGCTAGTATAATCAGCTTTCCAACAAATCCTAGATTGCTTGAATCCGAGTTATAATGAAGGAGTTACACTCCGGTCAAACCTTGTTCGAAGTACGCAAATGCTGTTAACATAGTTGTCAAGGCGTCGCCTAGGTGTCGCCTAGGCGTCCGGGCGGTTTGTACAGGCCAAATGTTTCTTTAATTTTATATTTCATTTACTTAAGATATTATTCAGAAATAAGCAAATACCCCCCTATTTGAATCCAATAAAAATAGTCTAAAATTCAAATTCCAGAAGGAAAAAAAGTCAACCCTCCTGTTCAAGAACAAAAATCATATTTTTGGGTGCGAGGGCGATTTTCAACTTTTAAATGTTAGGCTTTTTTCTAAATATAAAAATTCTATAAATCTTATTATAATAAATCATCACTAAAAACCAAGAGTGCGCCAAAATAATCTTTTGCTTTGATGCCCAAAAAATAATTTACATTTAGACGACTTTAAACAACATTCCAGTATTCCGAACAAGGTTTGACCGGAGTGTAACTCCTTTATTATAATTTGGATTCAAGCAATCTCGGATTTATTGGAAAGCTGATTATGCTAGCTTTGCAACGAATTCGAGATTGCTTGAATTCGAACTATATTAAAGGAGTTACGCTGCGATCAAATTCGTTAAAAGTACGCAAATGTTAGTCATAAATAATTGTTTACTTAACTCTAGACACAATCCCAGGTCTTAGTGTACATTAGTAAACATGGGTCCACACCACATATTAATTAAGTTATGTCTTAAATGTTGATTATTTATGTAGAATGTTGTATATATATAAACATTAATATCTTAGAAATAAAAAAAATGCACTGGGAACGCCTTGGTCGCCTAGGCGCTCAGGATGGCCCCAAACGCCTTGGATCGCCTTGTCGCCTTGACAACTATGGCTGTTAAAAGTTGTCTGAATGTAAATTATTTTTTGGGCATCAAAGCAAGAGATTATTTTGGCGCGCTCTTGGTTTTTAGTGATGCTTTACTATAACAAGATTTATGAAATTTTTATAATTGGGAAAAAGCTTAGTATTTTGAAGTTGAAAATCACCCCCGCACCCAAAAATACGGTTTTTGTTCTTGAACTGGAGGGTTGACTTTTTATCCTTCTGGAATTTGAATTTTAAACTATTTTTATTGGATTCAAATAGGGGGTATTTGCTTATTTATGAATAATATCTTAAGTAAATAAAATCATTTACTTAAATGATATTAGTCATAAATAAGTACTGTCTGATAAATGTTGTTCCTGTCTAGCATATTAAATCCTGTGAAGCAAATTCAGAGATCAAAGGGGAAAAAAAAAACAAATATAAGACCCAAGGCGACCGCCTAGGCATTCTGGGCGCCCAAGGCGTCCAAGGCGGCGCCTAGGCGATGCCCAGAGAGCCTGGGTGACCGCCCAGGCAACACCCACCAGGCGCCCAGGCGCCCAGGCCTTGGAATCACGCCTGGACGCCTAGGCGACGCCTTGACAACTTGAATAGTTATCTACTTACTCTCCAAATAAACAAAGATAGGATTTTAAGGAGAGAGGAGGGACGTGTGTGAGTGAGAAGGAGATCTACTTTGGTTTCCTAAAAGAAAAGAAGATTGGATTTTTTAGGACAGAGGAGGGACGTGTGTGAGGGAGAGAGAGAAAGAAATTAAGGAGGGACGTATGTGAGAGAGAGAGAGAGAGAGAGAGAGAGAGAGAGAGAGAGAGAGAGAGAGAGTTATCTACTTAAGTCTCCAAATAATCAAAGATAAGATTATAAGGAGAGAGGAGGGACTTGTGTGTGAGTGAAGGAGATTTACTTTAGGTGTTTTATAAAAAAAAAGAATGGATTTTTTTAGGAGGGAGGAGAGATTTTTTTAGGAGGGAGGAGAGACGTGTGAGGGAGAAAAAGGAGGGACATGAGGGAGAGACATGTGTGAGGGAGAGAAAGGAGGGACGTGAGGGAGAGACATGTGTGAGGGAGAGAAAGGAGGGATGTGAGGGAGAGACATGTGTGAGGGAGAGAAAGGAAGGACGTGAGGGAGAGAGAGAAATTAAGAGAGGAGATCTACTTAGGTTTTCAATAATAAAAGGCTATTATAGTCCAATGAAAAAGTATACCAAAGAAAGGATATTTTTGTCCTAGGAAAAAGTATACCAAAACAAAAGTGAGTCGTACTTAAATATTTGAGTGTCTGGATAACACAGCTATAGGTGCATTTGGAATTTGACTCCTTTTAAATATCCCTTATCTAATTCCCAAAAGTTTTGTAAGTTAGAGGTAAAAGAGTCTTTTCATAATTTTTGAAAGTGACCCATCATTATGTCATTGTCAAGGTTGTCATTATCTTGCAAGATTTTCAAATAGACGTGTGAAATGACAAGAATTACCCTTTACTAAAAAGAAAAGTGTGTAATACTAAGAGGGCAAAGAAAGTATCAAATCATATGCCACCTTGTGAGGTGCCAATAATAAAATCCCTAAAACTATATACCTTTTTTTTTTTTTTTGGAAGGTGACTATCTAGTTTTCTACATTAGTTTTAGTGTTCACCACAATAATTTGTTTAGTTCAAAGAATGTAAAAATTGTGATGATCCTTGTGGGATTATAGGGAGCTTCTATGTTTATTTTGTGATATACATGTGATCCTTGAATTCATATAATCTGAGTGGTTACCTTTTACATGTGATCTGCAGTGTAGTTGCACCAAATGTCCCATCTTTTTCTATGTGAATGAAATTCTCATCTAATTGTCCCCTTTACAGACCCCTCTCTTTTTGGTTCTGATGTGAGCCTTCTTTGCTTGTGTGTGTTGCCACCTTCTCATTTATTATCCTTTTGATTGTTTACCTTTTACCTGTGATTCTGGGATTGGTTTACTACGATGAATGAAGAATGGAAATGCTAGTTTAGTTTAAACAGGTTACCAAGCCCCCCCAATCTAAGCCTCCCCAATCTCGTTTCATGCAGTGGATGGTGGGTTAATGATGAATGGCATTGGCTATTAGGAGGGAGGTGGGTATTAGGTATTGCCCAAGGTTAAAGGTGCGGGTTTCGACCAGCCTGGAAACCGAGTTGTCTTACCGAAACCTGAGATTTTTCCTGGGACATCTCAAAAGTTTGGTTTCAAGACCCAAAAGTGTTTTTCTTGGTACGAGGTTTTTTTTTTTATTTTTTTTATTTTTATATTTTTTTGTAGCCTATTTTAACCGTTTTACACATATTCCCATATTAGTTTAAATGAAAACATCCAAAATGATAATATGTGGTGTGGACCCAAGTTTACTAGTGTACATTGAGACCTGAGATTGTGTCTAGAGTTAAGTAGGCATCACGTATTTATGACTAATATCATTTAAGTAAATATTTCTTTAATTTTATATTTCATTTATTTAAAAATATTATTCATAAATAAACTAATACCCCCTATTTGAATCCAATAAAAATAGTTTAAAATTCAAATTCCAAAAGGATTCCAAGTCAACTTTCAAGTTCGAGAACAAAAATCGGATTTTTGGATGCAGGGGCATTTCAATTTTCAAATGCTGGGCTTTTACCAAAATCTAAAAATTCCATAAATCTTATTATAGTAATGCATTACTAAAACCTAAGAGTACGCCAAAATAATCATTTACTCTGATGTCCAAAAAATTATTTTCATTTAGGACGACTTTAAGTAGCATTTGTGTACTCTTAACAAGATTTCACCGGAGCGTAACTCTTTTAATATAGCTCTGATTCAAATAATGTGGAATTCATTGCAAAGCTAGCATAATCAGTTTTCCAACAAATTTGAGATTGCATGAATCCGAGTTATAATGAAGGAGTTACACTTCGGCCAAACCTTGTTCGAAGTATGCGAATGTTGTTAGTGGCAAAGGGGTTAAGATATCTCAAATTAACAAGCCCTCTTTGCTATAGGATCTTAATTCAGTCCAACACAAAAATCTGCAGAGAAAAGTAATAGAAAAAAATTCTTATTTGGAAATCCGACCGTCAGAAATCGATGAAACTTGGGTTGAATGACCTTTATAATAGTTATGAACACCCATCCAAAGTTGAAGACGATCAGAACAAAACTGAAGAAGATATGAGGCCCCAAATCTGGTTGGACCTGGTAGCGCCTGGTTCTGGACAGTGTTTAGGAGCTTTTGTGATCTGGTTTCAATTCAGCCACAGAACTTGAAGGAACTTGTACGAACAGTGTTGCCAGCCAAGGTATAGTAGACCTAGATCCAAGGAAGAACATAAATTGCAAGGAAAGAGAAAAGAACAAGAGGTTGAGTCTCACAACCAGGTGAGGCTCAACCAGAAATTATTCTCAATTTTTTTAGAAAAACTCTATTGCAGCTGGCCTGCTTTCTCTTTATTTATAGCTTTGAAACATTACAAATAAAATAGGAAAGAACTAAACTTGGAAAAGCTAAACCTCCTTTATAACTTAGGAAGTTTCTAAAACATAGAAATAGGAAAGTCTCTAAAAACTAGAATTAGGAAACTAGATTTTAGGCAAGTCTTAGTCTTCAAGCAACTAAGACTTCTAAACTAACTAGCCTAATTTTTAGGAAACTAAACAATGGAAATAAGTAAACTAAAAATTAGGAAACTAATCAGAAGAGTCCTAACTACTGCTGTTGGTACTGTTCACATGAACAGTACCACGTGAACAGTGTTCACGTGAACAGTGTGGGTTGGGCCCGGGCCCATGTTGACGGTATTTGGACTGGTTCACTACTGGCTGTCCTTGGACTGCATCAGCTGTTTAGAGTGATTTGAATGTAAATAATTTTTTGGGCATCAAAGCAAGAGATTATTTTGGTGCACTCTTGGTTTTTAGTGATGCTTTACTATAATAAGATTTATGAAATTTTTATATTTGAAAATGAGCCTAGTATTTAAAAGTTGAAAATCGCCCCCGCACTAAAAAATACGATTTTGTTTCTTGAACTGGAGGGTTGACCTTTTATCCTTTTGGAATTTAAATTTTAGAATATTTTTATTGGATTCAAATGGTGGGTGTTTGTTTATTTATGACTAATATTATTTAAGTAAATGAACATTTACTTAAATGACATTAGTCATAAATAAGAACTGTCTAATAAATGTTATTCCTGTGTATCCTAATAAGTGTTGCTTTTGTGTCTTGTTTTTGGCTTTGGAGTCGAAACCTGTCGATTTCGACAGGTTTCGATCAAAACCTGGTACTTTTCAGGTCTGACCTAAGGTTTCGTCTCGACCCTGGTCGAAACTGAGTTGTGCTGGTCGAAATATTGCCTATTTTAACTGTGATCAGCTAGTTACTAATTAGTATGTACACAGGCTTCTTCTACATTAGCATGGAGGTATGGGGTCCATATTTTGCTAAGTGATTAAGTAGTTCTCCTGAAGCAGTACAGATAGAGGGATTGAAAGCTTTCTTACTACATCAAGAAAGTTCACACTAAAGGGAAAGAAACAAAAATCTTGGTTTTTAATGTCCAAAGTTAAGGACTACAGATAAGAGAAATCAATTAGTGTTTTTTTTTTTATGGAAAATCAATTAAGTTGGGCCCTGGAGGGATGGTGCTTAAACTAAGGGATTTATAGGGGCATGATATGTAAAAGTCGGTCAAATTGAATCACAGTTCAGAAAAGCTCAATCAGATCTAGATTGGATTGGCTGTTCCACTTGCAGCATCAGTCAATTAACTGTCCAAATTTATAAAAATAGCTAGTGTGTTGGACAACTACTGTGTTTACATGTTGGATTGGTCCCATCAGCAGCACAGCTGATCATTAAGCGTTGCTTGAGAAATCTTGTTGTTATAGAGCTGTAGGTTGTGTTTGGGGTTTTTGACTTTGACAATTAGAACAATTCATTGCTTCAATTTCCTTTTAACTTGGATGTAGTGTTGTGCATATTCCTTTTCCTTTTCTTTTTTGAGCTTCCCTTTTGGAACCTCGACATGGCCTTTTACTTAGTCTCCAGTTCCTGATTGTAGCAGCTTGATATTTTTTTTTCATTTTTCGTGTTGTTCATAATACATAAATAATTATATGCAATTTTTTTTGCTTGACTCGTGGTCAACAATTAAGATTCCTTTTTATCTCTGTTGATAAAATTGCTTTTGTCCATAATGAACGATACCTGTTCGCTGATGATTCCTGTCTCCATTCTTTGCATCATCATCATCATCTCTCTCTCTCTCTCTCTGATTGACTGGGATGGCTTTTGTGAATCTATTCCTTGGATCTTTCTGGTTAGAATATGTTTAGTTGCAAAGGATGAATGAGCAGCCTTATCAGATAAAGTTGTGGAAGCTAAACAACAGCTCCTCTGAGTTAAGTCCTACAGTAGGAAAAAGGGTTGGCAAGCTAGCTTCACCCCTCACTCAAAATCCTACATGGAGCGAGTAGTATACCTAGAATAATAGAATGGGAATAACATTAGATCTAGGAACCAATAATTAAAGTTGACCTTGTGGATAAAGCAGTTACCTCTGCTCCCCCCATATATGCAGCACGGTGCTTCAGTTTAGGGCAGATGAAAACTGAAAACTGGTCAAGGTTTTTTCACGTTGATGTATTGAGGATGGGCCCAAATTTTAACTTCAAAGAATTAAGCCATCGAAGAAAATTTATCAAATCTTAGGTGGTTAATGAAAATATTATCAGGTGCCTGTTTGTACTTGTGAGGTTGGATGCTTTGGATTCACTTTGGACGGATTTACTTTTTAATCTGTTATTAGCTAATGATCCCCATGCCTTCAAAATCTTATGATCTCCCTCATTTTAATTTCGATAATGTAGCTCTGTTGTGCTTCTATTATTTCAAACATATGTATGGGTGACAACAAGAAGAAGAAAGCCTTATCCCAACTAAATGGGGTTGGCTACATGGATCCTTGCCTTTTAATCAGTTCTGTTCAAGGTCATACCTGATTCAGGGTCCAAGCTATGCATGTCTTTCCTTACCACCACATCTATGGGTGATACTGATGAATAACACCTGATACAGGTATGCGATGACTGGTCAATTGACACAAAAAAGTGATGTATATAGCTTTGGGGTGGTGCTTCTGGAGCTTCTAACTGGTAGAAAGCCTGTGGACCATACAATGCCTCGTGGTCAGCAGAGTCTTGTCACTTGGGTGAGCCTTAATAGTTCTCTATGAATATTGTTCTGAGAAGATGTCAGGATGCATATATTGTTGTTGGGCTAGTTTTGGCCACTACTTAATGCTGATCTAATTTGTTATCCCTTTCTAATTTTGGACTAGGCAACACCAAGACTGAGCGAGGACAAGGTTAAACAATGTGTTGATCCAAAGCTAAAGGGAGAATATCCTCCAAAAGGAATTGCTAAGGTCTCTCTCTCTCTCTCTCTCTCTCTCTCTCTCTCTTGTTCAACCAGTTAAATTAAGCCTTTTCTTGTCCAAACCTGAGATCAATTCATTTTGGTTCTAAATGTAGGAATAATGCAATTATCTATTGAATATTAAATAAATTTTTTTTTGGGTAAGTAAAAAAATATCAAATAATTTCTTGCTCGAACATGTAGCAACAAAGAGTGCTGGTAAATTATTTGTGGTTTAAAGGTGGATGAAAACTGATAGAACAGCAAACACATAAGAAACCAATATTTTTGCTAAGATTATATAACCCTAATTGTTAGTAACAATTAAAGAACCCAATAAATATAGATCTTTTGGATCATTAATTAGTAACTGTGTTTTTTTTTTCTGTTGAACCTACCAATCAAATCTTAACACTGCTGGAAGATTCTAGCTGGCTCAGCTGGTAAGGTCTCTAGCTTGTTGCAGCAGACTTGGGACTGGGTCCTGTCTTCATAGTATCCTCTCTCTTGGACTCCCCCCACACACCAAACAAATAGAGGAAAGGCATCAAACCAACCACCTGCAAATAGACCACAATTACAGCACAATTATTCATTGTGCACATACATGCACACAGCGGTTTCTTGACAACATTTTCCATATTGTTGAGTTTGCTGATTATTTATTTATCTTTGCAAATTGTTCACAAGTCAGTCTGTTAATATTCATATCCCATTTGCCAGAAGTAATTGCTCAAAATTCATTTTCATAAGTTGCCCTTAATTAAAAAATAATAATCATTCAGTGTAGGGGGCATTTGACTGTGTTTGTTGGAGAAGTACCCAAAAAAGCATTAGTGAATTTACTTACAGTTGTGTCTCCATTAAAATACCCTAGATCTGTGAAGAGATACTACTGCTAACATGTTAAATAGTGCATCTTGCACCAACCAGCATGGACTTTAAGTCCGTAAAACATGGTCTTATATGGAAGCAAAATATGTTTGCTGTCAACACTCATTTGAAGACTTTGAACTCGTGATTTAGAAAGGTGCTTCCATACAAGGACTCTTGGATGCAGATAAATCCTATTGACCACATCATTTACATACAAAACCCTAAACATTTATGTCTATATGAAACATGAAGGCATGGAACTTCTGAGAAGACATGTTCTAGAAAGCAAGGATATGCATGATTTGGTGTGAGAATTGGTACTAGTAATGTTTAAGGAAAATTCTTGTGGCCTGAGCACAGGCTTTGGTTACTAACACAACTTTTTTATTTGAGGTCAATGTATTTTTTGGTCTCTTGGTAAAAGAAGGATCCATTTAGTATTTACCACACAGTTGGAGCTGAAATATTGAATTCTTCTTCCACCTATCAGAATGGTAGTCTTAAGAGCAACAATTAGATTTCTATATTCTACACCTTGTGGAGAGGTAATTTAGAGGAATATAAAGTTTAATAGGTTAAGAAGCTTTGTGGTGCAAATGCCGACAGACATTACTGTGAGAGATGGGAAGTAGTAAATGAGGTCCTGGTGTCCTCCTGCTAAGAATTTTACATCCCAGATGGTTATTAAGAATATCACTGACTTCTCAATTGAGTATATATTCTTACATATTTTTGTGAGATGATGTTTGATTGATTACTTCTGCAGACTGAACTTATTATAACAGTTGGATCATTCTTTTGTTGTATGTTGAAATGTTTGTTCTTTCTCATGGATGATGGGTTTTGCTGTATTGTGTGTATTTGTAACAATAGAGGCTCTGATTTAAGGACCATCTGGATTGTGAACACAGATTAAAAGCTAACTGGGTATTTAAAATGGTATTGGTTAATGCAGCTGGCAGCTGTGGCCGCCTTGTGTGTGCAGTATGAATCTGAATTCCGGCCAAACATGAGCATTGTAGTCAAGGCACTCCAACCACTTCTCCATCAGAGGCCTGCTGTGCCAGCACCTGAGACTTAGGACAAAACAATGCTTGCCCTGTCGTCCTCTCTCATGTCTTGAATCATCTGAGATTTAAGACAAAACATTGATGATTTCTTTTTCTGGCGGATTTAAGCAGGTCGATTTACATATTTATTTATTTATTTATTAATTTGTGTCATTGAGATTGGGTTTGGCAATGAACAGCCCCCCAGCAGGTCTCTAAATCACCGGCTTTTCGCTGTTGCTATGAAGTTGTGAATCACGAGTGACATGGGACGGGGTTGTGGTTGGAGAATTGATTGTTTTTCTCTGACTCGCATTTCTTTTCTCTCCCGTTAATGTTTGAATTAATGCTCCACAACTTTGTACATTAAACGGCTTTTCTATCAACGCATATGTGATCTGGGCTGCTGGATATGTGATCTTGTTGCATATACTAAATGAAAGGGAGAATTGTTCCTAATTTCGTTGTTTGATCCAAAACTATCTTTTCAATCCACCCCCACCCCGAAAAAAAAAAAAAAAAAAAATGTGGCATAGATCTCAGTTCTGTATTGGACCTGAAGACATGGTTAATAGATAACAAAATTTTGTATAAGGTCAGCATTTTAATTGAAACCCCGATCAAATTTCGGCAGTAGTTGTTGGACCGTTTGGGCCTTCCCACATTTGATTGCCGAGGGCCCGAAGGTTCTAACTGGACCTTTTGAAGAAACTGTCAGCCGTTGGATATTTTTTTGGTTGACAGTGCGAATGATGGAGTCCCATTCAATCAGCCAGTTCAAGGGTGAACTAATAGGTGGACCCTGTTGATACCGTATTTCGCCCACCAACGGATAGGTGATGCGTGTTCCTAGGCATAACGACATGGGAGGGTGACATGTGTCCGGGCAGTCTTAATCTCCAACTCGCCACTCTTGCCGGGTAGGAGATCGCTACATTCTGTGAGTTGGAACTCGTCTTTCATCCGCATAGTATGACAAGTCGCGTGACTAGTTTGCGACTTGGTATTATTGCACCTCAACTCGTGCTTCGCTTCACATCTCATCTGGCGCGCTCTTGGAAGAGTTTTAAACCGTCACGACAATAGAGATGCCGTATGAGTAAGAAATTCTCCTATGGCGGATAAAGCGGGCAACTTGGTTTAGCCATAGGATGGTCATCCCACAATTGTGTGAGATTATCGGGGACGCTCCCGATGGTTAGGCAGTTACTCCTAGATCTTATCCAAAGATTATCCAAGATCCTCCAACATCTATATAACCACTCGATGGTTCCAGGTGATAGACATTATCTGATACACTCTTTTACATTCTGTCTCGCTACCATATGAACTTACCTTCAGTCTTGAATTCATCTTCTCTCCCTACGTCTTAGGAGCTTGCTTTCTTCTTGTCAAGCTCCATACTATTAGTTCCTTTACTGACTTGACTGTCGGAGTGGACATCAGACCATTTCAGTCTGCCCTCTGATAACTGTTTGTTCTTCTTATCTTCCAAGAGAATGAGGATCAAGTGATCGTTGGTGATCCACAACAAAAGTTTGGTGCCCACCGTGGGGCCTTTCCTTTTTTTCGAGAATGCGAATTCAAGAACCCCTAATTTCATCTTCTGAAAAATGGTGAGGCACACTCGTAATCACACCGGCGATGAAAATCCTCCTGGAAGCAATCCAATCGGGAATGACGACCAGACAGAAGAGGTACAGGACCAAGACACCATCCCTGTCGGGGACATTGGCAGAAATCCCTCTACTGACCACAATTCCCCACAAGAACATGCTCCTACAGGTCCATATTCTACACCTCAATACGTCACCCTAGACCAATTCAACTATCTGAAGGAGCAGATTGCAGAATTAACAAGGTTATTCAAACCACCGTGGGTACCTACTAAGCACAGAGGCACTCGCATACCAGGCGAGGGGCTTGAAGGGCCGCGAGCCTCTAACCTGAATCAAGAACAGCCTATTGAAGAGGGGCTACCGAATTTGGTCGACGACGATCAAGACCTGGAGTACGTTCCAGTGGAAACATTTGACATAGAATCGTCAGATGGACAACACAACAGGGCAAACGATTTTGGCTGAAAAGGCAACTGTAAATCCCAAAATGACGCGGAAGGATGGGTTGATGCCTCCTGCATGGAGAGCGCGGCCATCAAGAACCGGCTGGTAGAACAAAGGAGCGTTGCTGAAAAGGAAGCACGTTTGGTTTATCCACAAAGCGAATTAGAACAACAACTCTTGGCCATGCAGGCTCGCATGATTGAAATGGAAAAGAAGCAAGTGGCACCTGCAACAGCCTCAAGAAAGGAGTATCGCGCTGACATGGCCTTTACAAAAGAGATAATGGATGTTTTGAGACTGGAGCATTTCTTTATGCCAAAGGTCGACCCATACGATGGGACGACGGACCCTCAGCTGCATCTCAACAACTATTCTGCCTTGATGGTTTTGCACAAATATGAGGATGCCATTCTTTGCCGGGCATTCCCGACAACACTACGAGGAGTCGGGAGACTTTGGTTCAACAGCCTGCTGGCCAACTCCATTCAGTCTTTTGATCAACTTAGCGACCGTTTCTTCGAGTACTTTCAAACTCAAACAGCCCCAAAGAAGACTTCTGCAAACCTCATTACCCTTAAACAAAAGCCAGAGGAAACTCTGCGAGCTTATCTTTCATGGTTCAATCGTGAGGCCTTAAAAATCATGAACATCAGCTCAGAGGTCAAAATGACGACGCTCTAGGGCAGAATTGCAGATAAAGATCTGCTGAAATCAATCTACAAGAGGCCACCACAAGCCTATGCTGAGCTAATGACGAGGGTCAAGAAGTATGCTACAATGAATGAGGCTCTCCTCCTTACACCTCCCAAGTCTGGTGAAAAAAGAAGAAGCAACACCCAAGTTGCCACCCCTAGCGATGCCTCCAAGAAACAAAAGATTGGGAAAGATGGATTCCCTGGCAAGCAAGTCGCCAAGGTGGACCTTGATTGGGACCAATCCACTAAACTCACCATCCCCATGTCCGAGGTGCTGCGCAATCTGAAGGGGACGCAGTAAGAGTTGGCTGCGCCACCTCCCATGAGACCTGATCCAAGAAGGGAAAGATCGAAGAAGTATTGTAGGTACCATCACGAGAATGGACACGACAAGGATAAATGTCACGCCCTCCGCTACGCAATTGAAGATCTAATCAACGCTGTCATATCCGCGAGTATGTAGACAAGCCGCAAGAAGCGGATACCAGACAGAAGGGCAAGAAACCTGCTAACAGGGAGAATCAAGTTGAGCCATGGCAATCCCACATAATCCACAATGAGCCTGAAGAAGACAATTCAGTGTCGCCACCCCTTAATAAAATTGGCGATCCCAGAGGGCAAATCAGCATCATTTTGAAGAGTACGGAGATCACCCCACAACAAAGAGAACGTTCCAGCACTCGACGCCAGAAAACAAGTGGCAAACAGAACAACAACGTAGGCCTGAAGTCAAGGGATAATTTGGGGGCCGACTATGGATCCAAGGGATCCGTCGCCAACCTTACTGAGCGACTTGCTAATCTACATTTGCGAGACAGGTCGCATGACAAGATGGACATTGAGAGGCCAAGAAGAAGCGTAAGTCCGCCATTGCGTTGAGTTGGGACGCCTCCCAAAAAGGATTTCCTCTCGTTGGGGGTAGGCGAGTATGCGAGCTGGGATTACTACCAGAGGCGTCTCATGATCCTAGAACACTATTCTAGCGCCATAATAGGAGGTGCCGCTGCAGGGAATACATCCAAGACAGGCAGGAAGTCATATGCCAAATTAGATTGCCAATCAATCAATTCTTCTGCACCATACCAGAACTGAGACGCCATCATGTTCTCCGACGAAGACTTGATTGATGTGAAGGTTCCCCATGAAGATGCCGTGGTCATCACCATGGTCATGGACAAGGTAAATGAAGTGGAGCGGGAACTGGTCGACACAGGAAGCTCAGTTGACGTCCTATACTACCATGCCTTCAAAGCGATGAACCTCAATGAAAGGCGTCTACGCCCCATTAAGTTCTCCCTCATTAGCTTCTCCGGAGATGTGGTCAAGGTTAAAGGCGGGATCATCTTGGAAACAAGAGTCGGAGCTAAACCTAGAAGGGCCACTGTTTCCCTCTCTTACCTCGTGGTCGACATACCATTCATCCACAACGTCATTCTTGGAAGACCAGGTCTCAATCTGCTACGAGCCTGTATTTCAACCTATTATCTGGTGATGAAGTTCCCTACCAAACATGTGGAAGGTCGCTGCAAGGTCGATCAAAGGCTATCCCGTAGGTGTTACACCACAAATCTGGAAACTCATGAGGATAAACTCATTGCCAAGATCTAGATAGAAGACCTCCATGATGACTTCGAGCAAGAAAGAGGATCCCCTATTGAGGATCTAATCCGTATACCAGTCTCAAAGGATGAGCCAGAGAAGGATTTCCAAGTCGGCTCATCGCTACATAAAGAGTAGCGAGACAAGATTGTCGCTTTC
This sequence comes from Protea cynaroides, assembly GCA_028583415.1. Taxonomy (NCBI): domain Eukaryota; kingdom Viridiplantae; phylum Streptophyta; class Magnoliopsida; order Proteales; family Proteaceae; genus Protea; species Protea cynaroides. Next base: position 53,553,820 of record CM053275.1, on the reverse strand, counting down.
CTCAGGGACAATCTGGACGTCTTTGCCTGGTCCACCTCAGAGATGCTACGGATCCCGCGTGACCTCATGGAGCACCGGCTGGCCATAAATTCTAAGTACAAGCAGGTACAACAAAAGAAAAGGAATTTTACACTAGAGAGGAAAGCCGCGATCAAGATCAAAGTCAAGAAGCTACTGGCCGCCGGATTCATTACAGAAGTTAAGTACCTCCAGTGGGTCTCCATTGTAGTAATGGTTAAAAAAGCCAATGGAAAATGGCGTATCTGTATCAACTATTCTGATCTCAATAAAACATGCCCTAAGGACTACTATCCTCTCCCTAGAATTGATAGGCTGATTGATGCTACTGCCAACCATGGTATGCTATCTTTTCTAGACGCTTATTTAGGTTATAATCAAATTAAAATGCATAAACTCGACGAAATTCATACCGCCTTCATAACGAGCAATGACATATATTGCTATAATGCAATGCCTTTTGGCCTCAAAAACGCTGGTGCCTCATACTAGCGTCTAGTCAACAAGGTATTCGAAAATAAAGTCTGTAAAAACATGAAAGTTTATGTGGATGACTTTCTTGTAATGAGCAAGGAGACAACTCGTCATCTAGCCGACTTGGGGGAAACCCTCGCAGTATTATGCAAAAATCAGATAAAATTCAATCCCACGAAATGCGCCTTCGGGGTCGAATCAGGAAGTTCCTAGGGTTCATGGTGTCCAATAGAGGCATCGAAACAAACCCTGCAAAGATAGAAGCCGTCATGAGCATGGCACCTCCCACACAACCAAAACAGGTACAAGAACTAACTGGATGAATAGCTGCCTTGGGCAGGTTCATGTCCAGGTTGATAGACCGATGCCTACCGTTCTTCAAGATGCTGAAGGGAGCAAAGAGGTTCGAATGGACTGCTAAATGTCAAAAATCATTTGACGAGTTGAAGTATTTTTTGACGTCACCACCTCTACTCGCCTATCCAGAAGTAGGCGACCAACTACAACTTTATTTGGACATCTCGTCAGAAGCCGTCAGCTCGGTTCTAATAAAGGAAATTGATAAAATTTAGTGGCCAGTATATTACGTCAGTAAGGTCTTGCTAGACGTGAAAACAAGGTATAAGCCAGTAGAAAAGTTGGCATTAGCGCTTGTCACCGCAGTCCGTAAACTTTGACCCTACTTCCAAGCCCATACCATCCTGGTCTTGACTGACAAACCCTTGAAGAAAATATTGGCCCTACTTGACATCTCGGGCTGATTGATAAATTCGGTGATCGAACTGGGTGAGTTCGACTTATAGTATCAACCGAGAACGGCGATCAAAGCACAAGTATTAGCTGTTTTCTTGTTGGAAACCTCTGCTCGATGATAGAGCGGACTGTGCATCCCCATTTTCCCCGTTGAGCAGGTGGCTGATGAACCGCTATAAACCAGCCGTTTGACCCGGGATCCTGGCCGGCGTATCCATTAAATAAACCATGCACATCCCCAACCAATCGAAATCACAATAGTAGATCTTTTAGTAAATGGTGAGCATTCATGTAATAATCCCCCATTAAAAATATCAAATTATTGTTGTTTATTGAGACTTGAATAAAAATATCCATTACATCAAATCCAAATATAAATCCTATAGAACATGAGTTTTTGCGTGAGAGATAAATGTATCCTCTAGTCTTCGGCCTCCATTGCGACAACACGCACATACTAGAATCATTTATATAATCTCTGGCTGCCAATTCCTTTTTGCATCATCAACTAAAAAATATTCGACCGTCGAGGAGAATTTGAGGCACACATCATGGCTTAGTGAGCAAACAAAACAATGCAACTTAAACATATGCATGCATTTCAATTCATATCTTTGAGTGCAGTAAATAGAAGTTTTGCAATGTGCTATAGAAAGGATAGGTGGCCAAAGATCACGTTTATTGGCGCCGCACCTCATACACTAGCGTGTGAAGTCACCCAAAGATAGCGTTTATTACCGACTCACATGCACCACAATCATGGACAATGTACACACAAAGATCACATTTATTGCTGTACCTGTGTTGTCATACCAGCTTTTATGTAAGCCCCTGCTATGAGGCTCATAAACTGGGCTATCAACTAAC
>CM053275.1:53529359-53551208 GCA_028583415.1 Protea cynaroides | reverse complement strand
GTTTCCTGAATTCTTCCCCAATGACTGTGGTTGACTCTTTTCTCATCCTTTGGTCGACCATAGTTGCGACCATACATAGTCAAGTTAATTTTTACTTCTCATACGAGTTTCTCCTCATGGATCATCAATGGGATTCATCCTAAAATCATTCTATGGCCTTTCATCATAGTTTATCCTTATCAATTATCCCTAACCTATTCTCTCATGGTTTTGCTTAGAAATTCCATAACCGAAATCATTACATTAGATTCAACACATCAATTTGATGGAAAGGAACCTATCCTATCTGATCTATCCTACAGAGTCAAGTCCATATCTTAAGCTTGTTGTGGAGTGATATAACTCTTCTCTGTAAAACCTTCCTCTCAGCCTTCTTTTTTTAAATCTCCTTCTCTTCCTCTCTCTCTTTCTCTCTTTGGTTTAGAGTTTCAATATAGGTTCTAAAAAAGTGAAAGAGGCTAAGGAATGTCCCTCATATAGAGGAAAACCTCCTTATAGAGTCCCACTTTAATTAGGAAAGAATCCTCCTCAAATTAGGAAAGTTTCCTAAACACGGAGTCGGTTCTGGGTTTACACGGTCGATCATACGGTTGCATAAACCATCTACCACACCACCAAAACATGTGACCATAGGTCCTACGGTCTCACTACGGTCAATCATAGGTGCAATTGTAGCCCTCAAAACTGCCACCATAGGCCCAAAAATTACTGGTTTTTAGTTTTTGACTGGTTGCTTCCACACAAACTTAAACAGTCAACCATACCAACTAAATTGGACTTATTTCTTACCTCATCTTATGGTTTCATCATACAATTGGTTCACTTGAGTCAATTATGATGGGAAGACCAGTCATGACATGAGAACGTAAGGTTAAACCGGATTCGTGGCGTGCTGGTCTTACAACTCCACCACCCTTAATAGAAATTTCGTCCTCAAAATTTAAACGTACGGATCTTACAGTCGATTTGACATGCTGCCACGATCTCAGATCTGGTTTTATTCCTCTCAGATCAGATCAAATCTTAGTCATGGGTGTCCTAAGGTCCTCTTAGGGTTTCTAGCATTCATGGATCGTCTTAATTCCAGTCAATCTCATGTGCACTATCGTTTATCACTCAAACTGAAAACAATGATGCACACGTCCATAGCTCCGTCGCATGTGGTGCTTAGATCATATAATTTCTCACAAAAAACCTTTATTCATTTGATCATTTAGATAACTTCTTATTTCATCCCTTTTTCTCCATTCTACTGTTTTACAAATCATGGTTGGGATCCAATACTTCCTCAGCCATGCTTTGCATTTTTTCCATTCATTCTCATTAATGAAGAAGATTTTCAAAGTAGGGAAAAATACTTACAAAGGGTATCCCTTCCATGTTTTCCTTCAAACAGATCAACACTTCAAAGGTTAATCTCTTTCTTCTCTTCTCCCTCTTCTCTGTGTTCTCTTCTGCTTGGTGGTATTAGGAAAGAAGAGCTTCCTTCTCTCTTTTTCCTTTCTTCTTCTTTTTTCTTCTTCCTCTCTTTTCTTCTTCTTCCTTTCTGGTCGTACATAAAGGTTCTCTCTCAATCTCCTCTCTTTTACACAAAATTGGTAAGCATGGGAAACTAATTTGGAATAGAGATGATTCTCCTCCATCTCTTTCCATTTTAGACTCAATCATGGATGGCTACCATGAATAGAGTCAATCCTTATCGGTCTTAGAGGGAGAAATAGATTTTTGAGCAGTGGGTCCTGCATATAGTCCATCTCAAACCAATTCCACGTAAAGGGGGTGCGGCTGGACCGTGCAGTCGGTAGTCAACTATACGCTCTTTGCATAGTGTCAGACCTCATTTTGGTAGGCCAGTTCTAGGCGTGTGTGCATCAAACTTTTGGGGTTCTTATGAAAGGAGTCTGAGACATTTCTTAGCACTCTTTGGTGTGTTCTATCTCCATAAGGGATTAAGTTTAATCTCATGACGTCGCCTCTAGTTTAATTCCTTATCTTGCTCACATCGATACGATATGCTTGTACGTAGGAAGGCCCGACTTACACCCAAAATAGATGTATCGTAACGGGATTTGGGCATGGGTCTTATAAGAACCTCACCCTTTCATTGCTTCGATCCTTCTTAGTTGGGGTGGTTCTCTCACAAGCAGACATCTCAGTGTCCAAGAGTGCAATAACAAAGATGGTACTATTTGCAGGGGAGCACTTTCTTGGATTACCACTGGTACCTGGGCAGGTGCATTAGCTGGGGCATGAGACTCCAACATAGGGGCAGGTGCCGACACTAGGGCTACTGTAGTCTCAGGTCCTCTCTGAAGGGCAGCTAGGAGTTCCTCAATCATTCTCTGCGGGTGCTCCTTAATGTCATGGGATATACCCCTCAAAATCTCTATAACATCTTCGATCATTGGAGAACTTGGTATAGGAGGCATTGGTATTGTATCCTCTTGGGCCTCAACAACTGGGGGTGCCGGCTCAGCGTTCCTTGCAGCAGCCACCACCTCTGGTGGGGTGGCATTCCTGGCAAGCACTCTCTTACGGGTTTTGGGTGCCATTGCACAAGGATTTGCCTAAAACCTGGAGAAATTTAGTTGTTAGTCATGTTACTAAAAATGAATGTTCTATAAGGTCATCATGCAATGCAAAAGGTATGCTCAAGGGCTGCAATAAAGGTATAACAAAGGCATTGCAAATGTATAAGTAAATAACACTCAAATGAAGTGACAGTAGCAAAAGATGGGATGTGCAGCTACATGATAGGTGTGGCAGGGGCGTACGGTAGGTGTTTGACCATAAGTCAGCGTCCTCAGGTTTAAAACAAGGCGCAACATGCTTTTTTTTTTCTCATTCCCATCAATTTAGGTTGGTGTGCAATTGGGAGAGCACACATACCTATCATAATACCTTCTCTTTGAGGTTTCTTAGGTGATTCAAGGCTAGAATCTCGCCATACAGCATCCAATCATTCTATCAAGGTAACTTTCATATCGACTTCTCACTTTTCTACACTAAGCAATCTTAGTTTCGATTTATAGTGTGATATCCTTTGTAATGGTTCAAAATGATGGGGTTTCATTCTGATAACACATAAAGGAGTCTCTATCATACTTACCCTTGCCTTCGCATTCATTTTCATTGACTCAAGTTAGTCATCCAAGCAAAAATTGATTTTCATCACATTTCTTTACAACTTAAAAATCAGCTCTGCTCATTGTTTCCCTTCTCTCACTACACATACCCATGACACACCCAACACGGACCTTTCATCAATAATTAATTTTTAGCTTATATTATCTCTTCTTTATTCAATGCTTGCATTTAACTTTCTTCAATACTATTATCTACATCATCCAAAATTTTCTTCCAATCATAACTGAATATTAGTTCACATGCTTTTCACATGCTTCACCTTATATACTAACACTAGAACTTCTTTCTTTCAACAAATTTCATTGCCTTGCATTAGCCTAGTAGCAATGACTTTTCACGATATTTTGATTTATTTATGGAAGGAGTCATCCATTGCAGGGGCAACAAGACTTGCATCATCTCGGTCACAAGGGTATGACCAGTGATAATTTTAGTCAGCAGAGGTAGCTAGAAATTGGCATCATTTCTAAGGTAGACCATTGGAATCAGGTCGTTTCATTGGATGGAACGAACTAGAGAGATTTGTTGTTCATTTGGCATTTTATGATATGGATTAGTTACCCGTTCTCCAATATTAGATACCTACCCGTTCTAACCTTGTAAGGCATTTTTACTGTAACCTTCAGCTGGAACAAGGTATGGAGAACGGCCTAGATGATTTGTCCATATAGATTTCTAGTTGGGTAATGGGACAAAAGATTGTTTTGGACATTCATAGACTTGCCTATCTCTTGGATGTTTTTATGGATGAAAAACTTATTTATGTGGAGCCAAAGATTTCAGTGGTAGATGAGTGGGAGCTTTCATTGGTATGGGAGCAGATGATGTTGGGTCCCAATTAAGAGAAGGTAACTGTCGACCAATTCTTAGAGTATATAGTCTCATCATTCAACATGACATTGTTTCCAGAAGTGGTCATAGGGATGCTATTGTGTATTTCTGCAAGTTTGTTACTTATTGTGTTACTATGTAACGACAGCTCTGTCTTCCTTACTTAATCTTGAGAATAGTAATTACTTCAGCGCATTATTCTCAGTCGGGTAGTCTTCCTTATGCTAAGTTGCTCACCCACTTATTCATTCCACTAGGGATAGACCTTCCTCAAGGTAATTATGTGGAACGGTTCATCATTCAGACTTTGGTTGGAATTCACTACATAAGCTCGGTCTTCAAAAGATCGTTCTCAGCGATGACGAGTTAGAGAGAATTCCTCGTCTAAATCTACGATTTTGGCAACAACTGGGTAAGAAAATTAGCGTAGGGTACGTCCATCTTTATATTTTAGGATTACGTTGGCCTCGACAGAAGATAGTGGTGATCTGACTTATACTCCTATAGATTTTGCTCATACTCAAAGCTCAGAAGATTTAGAGTCATTAAAACTTGAACAATAAAGTACGCTATAGTGGCGAGGGGTTCGTGACGGTGTGTCGCATACGATGGTTCCTCAGACTACTGTTCTTGATGTTGCGGAGCTACAAGATGTATTGGTAGATGCCAGTGCTCTGGTCTCTGAGTTACAAGAGTACCATCAGAGGGCATAGAGAGGTTTATCTTTGTACAGGAGACGTATGCTACAGAGCATCTCAGGTGTAGAGCAACGTGTAAAAGAGACTGAGAATGCTATGTAAGACCCATATCATACTAACCTGATTTTACCACCTTGTATCAGGTTTTCCTAACATGGTCGAACCAAGCGGACCAAGTGCTTGAAGAAACCACAAGGCTAGGTATGAAATTGAACCCAAAATCATCTAATTAGGATCGTGTGGTCACATACCTAAAATGGTGGGGTCGACCACACCTCAGAATAATGAGACCACTGTTGTCTGGGACATGTGGTCACAATTTTGGGATGTGTGGTCACAATTTTTGGACGTGTGGTCAACAGATTCTGCGATCCCACGTGCAACCATACGATGTTATAACCGACTCCGTGATTAGGAAACCTTCTTAATCTGAAGGGGGTTCTTTCCTAATCAAAGTAAGACTCTATATGGAGGGTTTCCCTCTATATATAAGATGTCCCTTAGCCTCTTTCATTCTTTTAAAACTCAAACTGAAAGAGAGAAAAAGAGAGGAGGATGAAAAGAAAGAGAATTGAAGAGGAAAACTAAGATAAGGAATTTCAGAGAGAGCTCTGATTCTTTAGCAAGTTTAAGGTATGAAATCATCCCTACATTAGTTGAATGCCTAGAATAGACTATGGAGGAAGTATTGATTCAAAGTAGGATCTCAACCATGAGACCCATAGGCGAAAACTCAAAGGAAATCCATGAAGAGTAGGTTAGAGTAGATAATTGTAAAAAAATATGAAATTAAGGTCATAGATCAATCATAGGAAGGACCCTAGTGATAGTTCAAGGAATCAAATCATGAAGGGGTCAGACCGAGAATGAAAGTCAACCAAATACTCATGTAGTCGCAGCTATGGTTAACCACATGAGGCACATGTGCCCACCACATGCCCTCAGGAAGTTTCCAGAGAGGGTGTGGTCGCATATGTGTGGTCGCATGATATGCGACCACATGTATCGACCCCACACCCTATGGTCACAGAAACTGAGACCACAGGTGCAGCCACACCTGCGACCACTCAGCATCTGAAGGTCTGATTTATTCCAGATGGGACATTTAAATACTATAATTAATGAATATGAACTCTAACATAGAATCCATAAATTTATTAGGTTTCCAAATGGTCCAAAAGTGATTTACAAAGCTTGAAAGAGGAACAACCATCGATCAAAGGTGAGGGAACAAGACCTAAACTAGTTGGATAATAACAAACTATTTATTTTTTATTGTGTCCAATGCCATGATTGATTCTATGCTTGTATACTTGTAATGTGCATCTCACATGTCATCCAATATTCCTGCTATTACTGTTCATGCATATTTAATTCCGTTTATGTATAACATAATGATGATGATGATGCTAGGAATAAGCATGTGAATGTATGTGTGTGGTTGGTGTGTTGGATGTGAGTGGAGCATCAGGGGGAGGACGTAGCATGGTGGTCTTTGACCTCGTCACTAGACTCTAGCTCTATCTCTACTCAAGTCTTGCCTAATAACATCGTCATATCATCATTACCTTAGCAGAACTATTACATCGTAGGGCATCAAGGGAGGTAGTCTAGGACCGTGTGGTCTCTGACTCTGCCGGGGGGCCTTAGCTCTGTCTCTATGGACGTATTGAGGGATGCTGGGGTGAGGCCTTGGATACACTGTTTGGCATTAGGATTGGTTAGTTGTGAGCCCAGTTTGTAAGCCCTCACCAATAGGGGTTGACGTGTTGGTATGGGTAGGGCATCAGGGGAAGTGTTTGCAGTGTTTAATCTGGACACTTTAGCTCTATCTTTATTCCATGGTGGGTGCATGTGGGACGACAATGGTGTTTGATCCATTGGGAAGATTCACACACTCGTGTATAGAGGTGTGAGGGCCACCAAACCTTTCTATAGCACATTGCAAACTTAAAAATCAGACCAAAGATATAAATTGAATGCATGCATATGTTTGTTGCATTATTTTGTTTGCTCACTGAGCCGTGATGTGTGTGCTCACCCTTTTGACGTTGAATATTTTTAGTTCTTGATGAAGGTCCTACTGTGGAAGATTACATGAACACGCCGATGAATGGATACGTAGCGACGATGGACGTGGAAGCTATGGAAGAGGCGCATGATCCATCGTGCGAGTGCAACTCATGTTTTTTTTATTAGCTTAGTTGTTTAGTTATTGGAACATGTAATTGATTATTCTATTTATTTTATATCTTGAGGCATATTGGAGATAATTGGATACTTAATTATGCTATCACTATCAGGTACTCCGTTCATTAGTATTAAAGACTTCCACTATTGTTTATTTACTCTGATTTTACTTGTGGAATGTATCTGGTTTAATCGAATGGGCACGGCCTATACAAGATCCTGGTTGAACCGTTGGTCTATGGATGGTTCATCACACCATTCTGGTTGGTTCAGAATTAGGGTGTGACATGCTATGTTGCAGTTACGTGATACCCTTGATATCACTTGGAAAGAGGTATCCTCTATGCGGAAGGCATTGACTTAGCCGGTTTAATCTTACCAGCTCCTGCAAAAGTAAAGGCAAAGATTACTACGAAGCGTAAGGGAGTTCCCAAGCGTAGAATTCATTATGTAGCTAGGGTTCAATAGCTAGAAAGAATTAATGGTACATCCTTCATCAGTTGATCTGCTAGATTCAATGAGCTTGTTCGATAGCATGAGTCTAACCTTATTTAGATGATTGTCAACTCGTAGCTAATACTTCGTTCACTTGAGTCCTATTGTCTAGAACAGAGGTCTTATCTTAATCTACCTACCCTTCCCGCTTAAGAATTGTTTTACTTGTTACCGTCTGTCTCACTTGGTTTGCACATTATGCTTTTCAGTTCTGATATTCGTTCTTTTGTCTCTGCTTACAGCTTATTTGTATTTGTATTTTATTTTTGTTTACCTAATTTTAGCATCTTATATATCTTGTGAGTAACTCTAGTAATGGGTTATTATGACATGTTCTAGCACAATCTTATCAGAGTATATTGGATTGATAGTGGTTATATCGTGACATGCTCTGATATGTGGGATAGTCTATTTGAGATCTTGGTTGAACCGTTGGTTTATTGACGGTTCATCACACCGTTCCGAATGGTGCAAACCAAAACACATTCCACATTAATCAAAGGTAAGAAAGTAAATAGCGGCAGTCTTACAGATAATGAACTGAGGTCTAATCATGATAAATAATTAATATTCCATTTATTTCCAAGTAACCAAAACATAATTTAATACATATTACAATATCCAAATACGAAAACTAAACACTAAACGTATCCACCCCTGAAACGCTCGCTTAACGAACCATCTTCATCCTCCACAGCTTGCTCACCATGGCCGCCACATGTTCATATGTTGGCGTGTTGATATAATTTTTAATCATAATACCTGCAACATCAGACACTAAAAGAATAGTGCGCACGAGGGTCAGCTCTCCAACTTGAGCTCAGTGAGAAAGCAAAACAATGCAACAATCATATGCATGCGATCAATTCATATCTGTGGTCTGGTTTATAGTTTTCAATGTGCTATAGAAAGGGTTGGAGGTCAAAGGTTAACGTTTATTGATCCCTCATCTATACACAGGGTGTGGAAGCTTGCCCAAAGATTAACGTTTATTGTCGTCCCCATCCACCCTACCATGAACATTGTACAACAAAGGTTAACGTTTATTGCTGTACAGTAGCATACCAACACGTAAGCCCCTACTGGCGAGGGCTTGCAAACGGGCTCGCAACTAACCAATCCTAATGCCAAACAGTGTATCCAAGGCCTCACCCCAGCATCCCTCAGAACACCCATAGAGATAGAGCTAAGGCCCCCCGGTAGAGTCAGAGACTACAAGGACCGAGACCACCTCCCCTGATACTCTACGACGTAATAGTTCTGCTAAATTAATGGCGATACGACGATGTTGATGCACAAGATTTGAGTTAGAGATAATGCTAGAGTGCTGAGGCCTGGCCTATGACACTCCCCCTGATACTCGCTCGCATCAAGCACACCAACCACACATATACATTCACATGCCTATTCCTATCATCATGGTCATTATCATGTTATAAAAAATAAAGTAAATATGCATGAACAATAAATAAAAATATTGGATGACAAGTTGAATGCACATTAAAAGCATGTTAGCATAGAATTAAGCATAGCATTGGACTCAAGAAATAAAAATAGTTTGTTATTAACCAATTAGTTTAGGTCTTGTTTCCTCACCTTAGCTTGCTAGTAGATCTTCTTTCAAGATTTAAGAATCACCTTTATATTGATATTATATTTCTAAAAGACCTAACAAAGTCGATAGAATTTAGTTAGATTTTATTCCAATTTTTCCAACTTGCTGTTAACTGGGGGTAGCAGGACGGGTCAATGCTAGGGTAGCAGTATTCTGCGACCCCCTGTAGTAGGGTCGATGCCAGGGTCGAAGGTTCCATCGACCATGGGGGTGACCACCCCTATTCTGGACTTCCCAAATACTGGGGGTCGATGCTAGGGTCGGATGTTCCATCGACCTTAGGTGCGACCACCCCTTCCCTGGGTTTCCCAAATGTTGGGGGTCGATGCTAGGGTCGGATGTTCCATCGACCCCAGGTGCGACCCCCTTGGTTTGAGTCGAGAATATCAAATTTGGTTCATTCTTTCATGTTTGGGTCCTTTGGCTTCCTTCTATAGTCCATTCCATACATGTTCTATGGTGTAGAACTATTCTTTATTCACCTACATAGTTTCAATGATCTCCTCCATGGTTTCCATTGAAACCTAACCATGTATGGATGATTTGGGTTTCTCTTAGATCATACCCTCTTTATTATCTACACTAAGGTCTTTAGAAATTCATGAAAATAGTATCCATACCTGAGAAGTTTGCTTCTTCCTCTGAATCCCTTCTCTTTGGTCTTCTTCTCCACTTTCCTTCTCTTCTCCTTCTCTTCCTTCTTTTCTCTTTCTCTCAATCCAATTAGGATTGTAAAAGGAGTGAAAGAGGCTTAGGGACGTCCTATTTATAGAGTAAAACCTCCCAAAATAAGTCCCATTGAGTTTAGGAAAGTTTCCTAATTTTCAGTTCGTGCTATTTTTACCGATTACCGGGGATCGATGGGGGGTTGATGGGGGGGTCGGACAATTTGAGACCCCTGCGACCCCTGGTCACGGGTCGATGGTGTGGGCCGATGGGGGGGGGTCGGACCTGCTTGTTTAGGCATGCGACCCTACCCTCATTTTGACTGTTTTTGAGTAAATTTTCATATTGGGTCTTGGTTTTTCTTCACACACTTGGTCCACTTGGCTCGACCATGATATGTAAACGGGTCACGACACGAAATGTAAGGTTAGACCGAGTTCGTGGCGTGCGGGTCTCACATGATATACCAAACATTGATGTGTTTCAGAGTTTATTAGATTGATAATGGAATAAAAAGACCTGCTCTGATACCAAACTTTGTCACACCAGACGTATCGATACCATAGACTGTGATGGGATCTCTCCATCCTATCAGGGCATAAGAAATTTACTTCCAGGATCACAGATCACAGTTCTCCACAAGTCAATCCAGGAAACAAAATTATCAGAGTAAAATTTACTATCTTATTCAAAACAATTATTCCAAATGTAAGAAAGTAAATTAAGCAGAAGAATTAAAATTTAAACCAATTATTGAAGAGCTGACAAATTACTAAACCAAATTAATATTTATGTTCCAATAGGATTCCTAGTTTAAATATAAATCCATTATCCCAAAAATAAATAAAACCATTATTCAAATGTTCAGAATTAATCCCAAGTAATTAAATCCAACATAAATCATAACCATTGTTTTACAGCTTATTCAAACGTAAACCCAATAAATAACCCAAGTCCTAAACCAAAAACATAAAAGGCTTAGCCAAGGCCTAGCAGCAAGTCTACGCATCGCTTGACAGGTCAGAGACGTATTCTTCAGGTTCATAGTCCTCATCCTCCACACATGGAGGACTGCAACCCTTAGCATCGTGAGAAGAACCTATAACAACTAAAAAGAGTTTGTGTGCACAAGGCAAGCTCAACCACCAAGCATAGCAAGAAAACCAAACATGCGCAAAGAATATGCATGCAACTATCAACTACGGTCAGGTATATAATTGTAAATGCCAACTCAGGACAATCCACGCATGGAGTCTCCAGTTTGCAAGGGTCTCCTCCCATCAGATGATACTGCCTCACTCAATGGATAGTATCACCCCCAAAGTATGGGTCCGTTGTTATGGTACAAGCCTATATTACGTCAGCCACTTGCCCACAACTCATCCCAAGCCTATATTACGCCAGCCACTTGAGGAGATGGTAATCCCACTAGTTGACGTCCACCTACTTGTATTATGCCAGCCATTGAGAGCATCGCAACTATGTTCATATCACCATTTTATTGAACCCATGCCATCACATAATCCCCTAATGGCTAGGGATATAGTTATTCGAGATAAATTATGTTTAAGTAGCCATGTCTAACTAATTAACCAATTTACTGGACTGTAACATTGCCAAGCTTTTGACCCCATCCATCCTCCCACCTAGGACATCGTGACTTGGCTTGATTACATATGGTCAATGCAAAGCAGCTTCAGTAAGAAGTAGTGCAAGCATCCCACTCCACCCACCTTCCTCCTTACCAACTTAACCTGACATCATGAATCAAACACAGGTCAACCTGACATCATGAATCAAACACGGGTCAGTAGCTTTTGTGGAAAGGTAGTAGGTGTCCCATTCTACCCGCCCTCTAATCCTTACTGGAACTACTGAACCCAAACATAAGGAATGTGTATGCATGATCACACAAAGCAGTTTATTGGATGGCATGTTATCAAACAAGAGCATGTTATCAATCGCATCCATCACACAACAAGATCAAATATACTAAAACTACCAAACAAAGGTCTATTTTCCTTACAAAAAGATAGAGAGTAAGATCCTCGGCAATCCGATCAGGTAGCCTTCTACCAGCATCCTTGTATCTCTAACAAAATCATAATCAACATAACTTTATTAACGCATTATTTAGGTTTCTCTTTATCATTCTCTATGTTCATTGTTCTAGTGCTTTCATCGTTATTTACTTACCTGACGACCATTAAGCCAATTATCTACTATCTGCTTGTCATGACCTAGCTTCTAGAGGTCCATTATTAAGTCCACTTTCTACTATTTACAGTCTAAGGATGACTTCTAACACATAAGAGTATGCTGCCCAAAACAAGGTAGGTAATGAGTGAGTGGTTTTCACAAGACAGCACACCCAAGGTCAAAAATTTCCTTCTAAGGGTCTTAATACTAAGAAGGACTTCTTCTAATGAAGTCAAGGGTGTTCAAACACCACACACAGGGTCGGGTTACTAGCATCTAAGGTTCCATACTTGCCATCCAAAGTTCTCTTGTTACATGAGGTAACAAACAACAAGCAACTTAAACAGGTCATTACGTTATTAATTGAAATGGTGGTTAATGTACATTAACCAACAAGGTTTTTAGGGATATAACCCTGCAAATATGTTCCTGAAATTCCCAAAAAATTACTGATCGAAAATGGTCAACAACAGGGGTCAAAACTTCATGCAGCACATGATAGATCGCACGGTCTTTGACCAGTAGGCGTGTGGCTTGTATCATCGACTGCACATCAAAAAATGGTCTTTTAACTATGCCAGCACCCCAAAAGGTTGCCTAGCTCATGTAGGGTTGGTTTTATTATCTTACCTCATAGAGGTGGTTCGTGGTTGGTCATTTCATAGGGTAAACCGAACATGCTTCCGGTATAAACGATGTATAACGGGTTTCGCATCAAAGGAAAACCAAAACTAATATCTAAGCCTTCAATTAAGTAAAATAAAAATCCAGGAGGTCACTGGCCAAATTTAGTCTAAATCCGACGTCAAAAACGCATGCGGTTGATGCCATCGACTGCATGTCTCGATAACCAGGTCGTGTGGCGCGTGCCATTGGCCGCATGTTGAAAAGTGGTTTGATGGTTGCCTAACTTCTTCCTAAATTTTCTTTGTATTTTTCTTAGTCTAATCCTGGAGTTTGAGCTCCAAAATAAATTTCTACCCTAGGTTTTGGGTTTGACCATTAGTCAAGATTTTATATCTGATTCAAGGCTTCAAATCTGATATCGAGACCTTTAGATTTGCTAATGAGTTATGGTCTCAGGTCTTAATCGGTCATTCCAAGGTAAAACTACAAATCCATAGTTATCTTTCTTAGTCCATTGATTTATTATCAGCCATAAGAAAATGGATTATTGTCCCTGATCTAATTCTGTGAACAATAGCTCACATGGTACAAGACTTCCATCACTACGGAAATGTATTTCTCCCTATGTGATTCAGTCATGGCTTACTATTAGGTTGATTCCTTAACATTTACAATGTTATTTTCTCTACACCATTCATGGATTCTTTCCATTCATTAGGATTTTAGATTAATCGATCCATTACTTTGCAGGTCTGATTCACAACTAAAGTGTAAGAGTACTTAAAGAGGGTATCTCTTTTAAGCTCTCTAGCAAGCAAGTTGATGATCCCGTGGTAGGCTCCTTTCTTTTTCTTTGGCTCCCTCCCTTTCTTTTTCTCTTCTTCTTACTGGGGCGATTAGGAGGATGACTTCCTCGTCGCTTTTCTTCTTTTTTTCCTTTCTCTCTTCTTTCTCAATCCGTGCATTAGAGATTCTCTCTCTCTCTCTCTCTCAACCTCTTCGGTGCTTTGATTGAATGGGAGAGTTGAGGGAATGGAAATCCACCTCTTCCCAAATCAACAAGCATGGGAAACAAAGATGCTAAGAAGATGATTTTCCTTCCTTCTTTCCATTCTCATTTCAATCAAGGCTGCTTACCATGTAAAATTCATGGGTGATAAGCTTTCCATGCAGGGAAAAGGAGTTTAAGCTCAAACAATGGGACCTACACACAGATCATCTCCAATTTAAGTCCACGCATAGGGGGTGTGGCTGGACCGTGTAGGACATGATCGATCGCACCTCCTTGCTCATGCGTCAGACCTCCTTTTGGTCACCCAGTTTAAATGCACACCTACTAAACTCTTGGGAGTTCATATAAGCTGGGTTCAAGGCACCTTCTAGTGCACTTCTTACATTCTAAGGATACGGGAGGTTTATGATAGCATTTTGTGTCACCTCACGCATACGTCCTTACCTTTGGTCATGTCCATATGATTTGTTCGTAAGTGGAAAGACCCGATACATGCCCATAATGGCCAAATCATGACAAAAATTTGGGCATAGGTCTTACAGCTGCGGTGTTCTTAAATATCAATCTCAAACCAAGTTACCACTAGTTGAATATCAAGGAAAGTAACATACCGAAGATAGATTTTGGTACTAGGTTTGGACATTACGAGTTCTTAGTCATGTCATTTGGATTGATGAATGCTCTGGCATCATTCATAGAACTCATGATCCGAGAGATTCATGATCTACTAGACACCTCAGTCATAGTCTTTATCGATGATATTTTAATATACTCTTGAAATAAAGAGGAGCATAAGGTGTATTTATGACAAGCATTATAGAGGCTAAGAGAAAAGACACTCTACGCCATGTGACTTTTGACTGAATGAAGTGACATTCTTAAGTCATGTAGTATTAGCCAAAGGAATCAAAGTGGATCCCAGTAAGATTAAAGCCATCATAAATTGGGAAGCACCCAAGATGGTTATTGAGATTTCACAGTTTCTTGGGTTTAGCTAGGTATTATAGAAGGTTCGTGGAGGACTACTCCAGGATCACCGTACCCCTGACAAAGCTAACCAAGAAGGGAGAAAGTTCATTTGGTCAGACCAATGTAAAAGAAGTTTTCAAACTCTGAAGGAAAGACTAGTCTCAACCCCCATACTGACCATTCAATGGTCAGGTGAACCTTTCATACTATATACAGAAGCCTCCAAGCTAGGCTTGGGATATGTGCTCATGCAAGGAGGCCAAGTCATAGCTTATGCCTCAGGACAATTGAAGAAATACGAGGAGAACTACCCTACTCATGACCTGGAACTAGCAGCAGTAGTTTTCACTCTCAAGGCATGGAGACACTATCTATATGTCTGGAAGTTTTAGATCAAGTACGACCATAAGAGCCTTACTTGAACTTAGAAGGACTTGAACATGAGACAGTGAAGATGGGTTAAACTACTAAAGGATTATGATGACAAGATTTCATACCACCCAGGCAAGGCTAATGTGGTAGCTGACACCTTGAAGAGAAAGAGCCTAACTCAATTTAAGGAAGGGATCAAATACATCCCAGAACGTACAACCTGAATCAGCATTCACTAGAAGATACAAAAGAAGCTAGACATGTTAGAAAGATCTATAGTAAGCAACATTTGTGAACTTGCAAGCCTGTTTGCATCTCTACAGATAAAAGTAGATCTAATTACCGAAGTAATAAGAGAGTTGCCGATAATCCTTACCTCAGAACACTAAAAGAAGACTTATAGAAGGAAGAATACATCCTGACTTTACTCTCTCAGACGATTGTGTACTTAGATTTCGAGGAAGACTCTGTATCCCAGGGACGATCGAGGATATTAAAGAAAGGATTCTGAGGGAAGCCCATAATGCACTATCCTCAGCTCATCCAGGAAAAACTAAAATGTACCATGATTTGAAGAAAACTATCTAGTGGAGAGGAATGAAAGTAGATGTGGTGGCAAACTTTGTATACAAAAGCTTAACCAACCAGTAAGTAAAAGTAGTTAGGTATAAGCCTTTTAGATTGTTTCAACCACTACCGGTACCAAAATGAAAGTGGAACTGTATTACCATGGACTTTGTTACTGGCCTACCTTTAACACTTAGAGCAGTAGATGTTGTTTGGGTAATCATTGATCGGCTCACAAAGACAGCAAGGTTCATAGGAGTAAGGCCCCAATATACAAGGGACAGACTAGCTAGATTATATGTGAATCAAATAGTTCATATGCATGGTGTGCCACAAAGCATTGCGTCAGAAAGAGACCCCAGATTTACCTTAAAATTATGGGAAGGACTTCAATGTGCTATGGGTATTGAGTTGAAATTAAGTACAGCCTTCTATTCTCAGATTGATGGCTAGTCGCAAAAGACCATTCAGATCTTAAAATACATGCTCGGTGCTTATGCTATCGACTTCAAAGGAGCTCGGGATGAGAATTTACCTATGATGGAGTCACCTACAACAACAGCTACCAGGCTAGCATTGGCATGGCTCTATAAAAAGTCCTATTTGGGAGAAGATGCCAAACTCCTTATATTGGGAAGAAGGTGAGAGGAAAATCAGTGGACCAGACTTCATTCAACAGACCTGTCAAGAAGTTGATATGATCAGAGAAAGAATTAAGGTCGTATAAACTCATCAAAAAAGCTATTCCAAAATGAAGGACATTGAGTTTACCATAGGAGATAAGATATTTCTAAAGATTTCACCTTTGAGAGGATTAAAATGCTTTGGTAAGAAGGGTAGACTAAGTCCTAGATATGTGGGACTGTTACAGCTTATTCTGGGAATCAGGCGTGATATCCGAGTCATCCAAGAGACAACTTGAATCTTCCAGCAACTGACAACTAGTAATCTACCAAACAAATCTTACAGTCTACACACACAATATCCATAAGAATAAAAAATAGATAATAATATTGTAGTAGAATCAGAGTTGCAGCGAAATCATAATATGGAACAGATGTTACTAATAATATCAATACATAGATAGTCTGTTATGTCTTACAAACCGTTTCACAATATCTATCATATTACATACATCCTATATTAATAACTAGAATAAATCTGAAATGTCCCTATGGATAGACCAAATCATCATATGCCCACAAAAAGCAAAATCAATAGATAAGGCACTGACTCAGGCCCCGTAGATGCAATCCTTACAGGTACAGCCCTTGACATGATCTCTCAGAGGAACCCCACAAAGAGAAGCACCCTCAACATCATCAGGATCCATGACTGCGGCAGCTGAAGAAGAACCTACAATCAAAGCTAAAAGAAATTTGATATCGAGGGGTGAGCTCCCATCCCAGCTCAGTGAGAAGTCAAGTATCCAATGCAATCCTATGCAACAATTTAGTGACTGCTGTACAGAAGCAAATAAATAAGAAATTGTGAGTGGCATTCAAATGTGTATGCAAATCATGGTCGACCTATTCCCTAACAAGGATTTGCCCCGTACCCCACTGCTTGAGCAATTTCCCCGTACCCTACTGCCTGAGCATTTTTCCCCGTACCCTACCACCTGAGCATATACCCGTACCCGACCACTTTAGTACTCTATACCCCACCGTCATATTAAATTACCCTCACTAAAGCACAAATCACTTGACCAATTTGACGCATGGTAATGATAACATAATAATAAAAAGGTAACACCCTAGTAGAGATCCCCGTTCCACTCCCATGGAAAGACCACGCCCCCATTAAGGTGTAACCGGGTATGTGGCCATGTAGCATACTTTCATACACCACAACTATCGTCTACCCCACAATACAATCATATCCAAATCAATCAATCATCTAACATGGCATGTGCATGCAGTAAGTAAAACTATACTCCAGTAGGAATCCCCGTTCCACTCTAATGGACTGATCCTGTTCCCAATAGAGTATAGCATACCCACATGGCACATGTATTGTGCTCCCACATGCCATACACCCATCATACATGGTGTCAAACAAGACTGCACCCTAACAAAGATCCCTGACTCCCCACTCCCATGGTTTATTGTGTCTCCATTAAGGTTTAGCCAATCCCAATGTGAATTCATGAAGTCGTCCGTTACTTGAAAAACCATACATGTGTTGTACCCCAACATAGAACCCTAGATCCCTACTCCCATGGATCATCGTGTCTCTACTAAGGTACTAGCCAGCAACCAAGCACATGGCCTGTGTAATATGCTCCCACATACCACATGTCCATCATACAATAATCAACATACATAATTATTGTTATAATGAAAATACATGAACAGTTATATACATTTCATTAGATGACATGATAGGAAAAAGAAAACAACATTCAGCACACAACAATGACATGCTCAAACTCTATGTGACCTGACCCCTCACCTGTAAACACCAAAGGTGTTGCTGAACCTTGAAGCCAGTAGAAAGCTTTATCCACTACCTGTGGGGTTTTACCTAATTAATTAATAAGCTTCATTAGGTTGGTAAACATCTTTTAAACCAGCATGGACAAGTCCTAATGCCCATGTACGGGTCCCAAGATAAGTCGAGAACCAAAAAGTAGGTCTTTCTAATCATTCCTTGGCTTATAAGTCAAAACAGACTAAATCGACGGATATAACTAGTTGGGCGTTCCTCTAGTACGAGAGGCCGGCTAACACTTAGTCATTTCTTAAGTATATTGGATCCAAGGATGAATCAGATGATTGTTCACCTAGTTGGTCATCTGATTCACATATTGTTTACAGTAGTGGGGTTTCTAGTAGGTCATTCAAAGGCTAGGCTGGGTGATTGATCATCCGATAATGCCTCCGCTTGTCATTAAGCCTACGTAAAGGCATAGCCAAATGGTACCATGAACTTAACTAGTGCAATGCACCCAGAGGATCACTCTTTTGGTTAGGTTACTCTGGATAGGTGACTCTGAATATTCCTTGATCTATTAAGTTAAGGTATGTGCCCTGGTAGAGGACTGGTCGAGTCAACCGGAGCTAAGGCCACTGCCAGTCCTCCGGTTCGTGCCTTCGATTTTGGCCCAGAAGCCAAACACAAACCAGAGAAGGTTTTCTTCTTGGAGAAAGGTTTCCCACTATAGTTTCCTTTACTCTAGGTGGTGGGAATCACCTACCTATCATTAGAGAACACAATGGGAGTCATTTAGACCCCATCATGGAGAGAGAAAAAAATCTAGATTCTTAGGTTAAGCTTTGGTCTCCATTTATGGAGGTCATTAATGGTGGAGTTCTACCATGGTTTCTAACTTGCATTCTCCCACAAGGATGGGAAGAAGGAGAAAGGATGAGGACCTACCTCAAGGAAGAACGATGGTTGAGCTTCAGTTTCAAGCTTAAGCTCCACACCTTAACCTTCACTCACTCTCCCATGGTTCAATAAGAGAGAAACAAGGGAATATGGGTTCCCTTTTATAGGATTGGTGGAAAGAGAGAGTTCCCTACTCTTGTACAATCGATGGAAGTTAAGTGGAGGATCGTTCATCCGGTTATGCCTCCAATTGAGCTTAAAACACATTTAGTCTCCAATTTAATGGTGATGCTTCCTAGGTTTCGTATACTCCCTCCTACATGATCTAGTGTCACTAAATGATCCAAGAGGCTGACCCACATCATGTGGAGGGTCACAAGACTGGGTTCCAAGGGTTGGCATAGTCAGACCCGATACAAAGAGATCAGAATCTTGAGGATTTTAGAGTGGGTCTTGTAGGGACCATATGAGATCATCAAATGATGTGGAGTAGTTGCTTATCAATTATCATTGTCACCATCCAAGTCTAGTGTACATGATATATTCCATATATCCATGTTGAAGAAGTACATCTTAGACTCATCCCACATATTACAGACATATCCTCCAGAATTGTGAAGTCCTAACACTTGAGCTCGAGCCTCAGGAAATTCTACACCAGAAGGTCTAGCACCTTAGGAACTAAGATGTTTATTATGTCAAGGTATTATGGAAGAACTAGCATATAGAAGATCTTTCATGGGAAGAAGAAGAGTCCATAAGGAGGAGGTATCCCCACTTGTTTGATACCATAGGTAAGTAAAAATTTCTGGGATGAAAATCTTTTAAGGGGGGTAGTTGTAAAATCGACACCAGAAAACCTAGCCAAACTCGTATTTTCTTACCATGCCAGGGTTTTCCACCACTGACAAACCCGACCCAAATGACACTCGTAGACCAACTTGAACTAGGTATGAACCCTCTTAACAAACATGTTGAAATTCTAGATTAAGTGCTCTTAAAATTGGGCACCGATCCATCGAACCCAGAATACTTTCAGCCGGATCCTGCAACTGATAAGGCTTAAAAAGCTTGCCTACGGATATAAGTTTCAGAACTTCATTGCAAGGTTGACCTTGAGATGAACATTGTAGGTCCCACCTCACTCTTAACTACTTTAGAGTTGATGGAGGGAGTAGAGAACCTATGGGACTTCTTAGTTGCCACTTGGTAGCCTCTTGATAGTCTCAAACTCTCTAAGGAGTTCTACCCCAAGAGGGAGACTCAATCTACCCTAAGTCCCCTCAACCCTCTCTCTCTCTCTCAGAGTACGTATTCCATACCCAAAAACTCTGATGCATTCTCAGAGAGAGGAGAGTTAAAGGAGGAAGAAGGAGACTAGAAGGAGGAACCACCTTGGGAAGTCACCAACGTCATTCGATATCACTATCGATCAGTTTGAAAACATTGCAGGTAAACCTTACACTTCCTTGTAATTGATTAGAACTATGAATGGTTAAGCTCCTTCAATGAAATCTCAATGTACCAATCGTTAATGGAACTGCTATCCATTAATGGATGAGTATCAAAGGAGATCCCATCGAATTTGAATCCTGGTTATACCTTGAGTCTGTACCTTACACAAATCAATATAATAAACCCTAGTCTAGGTAATGTATCTAATATTGACCATACAAAGCCTAGAATAGGATTGAAAATCCCATGTGATGTCAGGCCAAGGGACCATTAATGGATTTCCATAGGAAAATCCCATTGTTGGAATCCGAAGGGGACTTTTAGAGGCAAAATATGTGCATCCGGATGGGCTAAATCTTCAGACCAATCCTTCGGGGAAGGTTTAGTCAAGACTACCAGTTGCAATATATGCAACTGGATTTATGACCAGATGCATTCAGAAGTCTTTGGAATGTAACAGGCCTCGACACCGATTACGCGCCACCTGCAACAGCCAGATATGCGACTGGTTGGAAACAGAATGCTTTTTTAGAGTAATCAGTAGTGACACCAGTCTTGACCAGTCACACCTAGATATTGCAACAGGTTGGTCCCAAGAAACTCTGTATTAGTCTGATTTTAACATACATTGTATCTCATGATTCACTTATACACTAGGTGACTCGTATGTAACTAAGAGTAACCCATTGACTGGGAATAACAATAATCTTCATATTTCAGGTGAGGGAACGAAACCCTTGATTTAATTTATGAAGTGTTTCTGATGATGCTTATGCCTGTGTTGCATTGATTCTATTGTGATAACATGTCATCCAATAACTGCTTTTACATGCATGTTGTGTGAATGTGTGCTGAATGTGCCTTGTGAGTTGTGGTGAAACGGTTAAGGACCGAGGGATCCAACTTACTTGGTAGACCTTGACGTGTATTGTTTTAATACTTTAGTGGGATAACAACCTCTAGGGGGTTTACGGACTATAAGACCCACACCTGGAATCCTTACCAGTTTAGATCCCTCTATGCTGGGTCTTACTATGCCAACACTTGGCATGTTGACTTTTGACCCTCCATGTGATGTTGGATCAACTTCTTGGATCACCTAGTAATGGTAGACTATGGGGGAGAAGATACATGTAACCTAGAAAGCATCCTTACTAACCTAGGCTCACAAAGCCAAGTAAAAACATATTTTTAAGCCCAACTAGATGCATATTCGGATGGTGCATTACCTGGTTGACAGCATCCAATTATGTATGAGTGGGACACCTTCTCTCTCTACGGGTTCTATAAAAGGGAGCCCAAACTGCCTTATTTCACTTTTTCTAACCTTAGAGTGAAAAAGAGTGCTTGGAAGGAGAAAGTATGGAGCTCAAGGTTAGAACTCAAGCTCAAGCACCGGTTCTCCCTTGAGATAAGTGTTCTTCACTCATTCATCTTCCATTCTTTAGGTAATACATGCTTGAGACCTATGGTGAAGCGCATCATTAATGGTCTCCATTAATGGAGACCGAGTTCTAACCTAGAATCCTAAGTTACCGATTCCTCCATGTATGGATATTCTTATGGAGTCTAAATGTCTCCCATTATGTGTTCTTATGATGGGAGAGGGTTTCCCACCACTTAGAGTGAAGGCAACTAAGTGGGGAAGACAATCCCTAAAGAAGGAAACCTTC
>CM053275.1:53459864-53528859 GCA_028583415.1 Protea cynaroides | reverse complement strand
GAATGACTTCTTACTAAAATCAATCGACTTGTTAGGTTTTTCTATTGATATAAAAGTGATTCTTAAAACTTGGAAGAGGATCTACACTCAAGCAAAGGTGAGGGAACATGACCTAAACTAATTGGCTTATAATAAACTATTTTTATTCTTGAGTCCAATGCCATGACTGATTCTATGCGTGTATGCTTGTAATGTGCATTCAACATGTCATCCAATATTTCTATTATTACTGTTCATGTATATTTACTTCGTTGTTTATAACATGATGATGATGATGATGATAGGAATAGGCATGTGAATGTTTGCGTTTGATTAGTGTACTTGATGCGGATAGGGGATGGTATCAATCGGTACTTCAATGCCCTTTTCATTGGGTATATTGTGCCATAGCTCTATACAAGTCTTGTCCATTGACATCGTCGTATCGTTATTACCTTAGCAGAACTATTACGTCGTAGGGTATCAGGGGAGGTGGTCTCGGACCATGTAGTCTTCGACTTTGCCAGGGGGCCTTAGCTCTATCTCTATGGATGTATTGAGGGATGTGGGGTGAGGCCTTATATACACTGATTGACATTAGGATTAGTTAGTTGCGAGCCCAATTTGTAAGCCCTCGCCAGCAGGGGCTTACGTGTTGGTATGAGGCAACCGGTACTGCCATGCCATTTTCATGGGGGTATATTATGTCATATTGGGTGCATGTGGGGTCGACAATGCCGTTTTCATTGGGCGGTTTCACACACTCGTGTATAGAGGTGAGACGGCCACCGAACCTTCTATAGCACATTGTAATCTTATATACCAGACCATAGATATGAATTGAATGCATGCATATGTTTGTTGCATTGTTTTATTTTCTCACTGAGCCGTGATGTGTGCTCACCCTTTCGACGTCGAATATTTTTAGTTGATGATGCAGGTACCACTGTGGAAGACCATATGAATGCTTCTGTGTACAGGCACATTGCTGCGATGGAAACTGAAGACATAGTGGAGACGCATGACTCCTCATGTGAGTGCAACTCATGCGTTTTCGATTAGATTTTTATTTGAATTATTAAGAAAATGTAATTTGATATTTTATTTACTTATGTCTCGGTTGATACAACATAATTTGATATTTTATTTATGATTATCACAGTTAGATTCCTCAGTTCATTTAATATTAAGACTTCCTCTATTGTGTATTTATTCTGATTATGGTTGTGGATGTATGGTTTAATTTAAAAGGACACAGCCTATTAGAGATCCTGGTTGAACCGTTGGTTTACTAGCGGTTCATCACACCGTTTTGAATGGTGCAGAATTGGGGTGTGACACTACTTGACTCAGATGGGCGAACAGAGAAAGCAATCTACTACTTAAGCAAGAAGTTCACCGGATATGAAGCCCATTACACCTCATAGGAGAATACATGTACTGCTTTAGTTTGGGTAACAAAGAGAATGAGGCATTACATGCTCTCATATCATATCATACTAATCTCTCGGATGGATCCATTGAAATACTTATTTGAGAATCCTGCCCTTACAAGAAGAATGGCCAGATGGTTATTGCTATTATCAGAGTTTGACATCACATACACCACTCAGAAGTCTATAAAAGGTAGTGCGATAGCTGAACATTTGTCTGCACATCCAGTGGAAGATAGTTTCCAACACTTAGAAGATGTGTTTCCAGATGTGGAGGTACATATGACTCAAGAAGATAGACAAACAGATACGTGGCTTATGTTCTTTGATGGAACAGCCAATCACAGAGGATACGGTGCAGGAGTATTATTATAGACCCAGAGGGTACATTTATGCCATTTGCTTTCCTTTGGAGTTTGATTGCTCAAAAAATATTGCAGAGTATGAAGCATGCATTAAGGGTTTGAAAGCGGCATTAGCCATTGGCGTCAAGAAACTAGTTAGAGAAGATTGGAGGACCAAGGATGAAAAATTGATACCCTACACGGAATGTGCAACGGCATTGGCCCAAAGCTTTAAGCAGATAGAGTTTGATTACTCACCAAGAGATACTAATACATACGCTGATGCATTGGCCACCCTAGCATCAATGATTAGAGATGATCTAGCGGAGAAGATCAAACCTTTGATAATTGAAAGAAGAACACAGCCTGCACACGTGGGTGAAATCAATGCCTTGACAGTCGATGGTTGCCCTTGGTTTGTGCCAATTGTGGATTTCATCAAAGAAGGAAAGTACCCCATTGATGCTTCGGTAGGAGACAAGAAATTCTTGAGAAGATATGCCTCTCAATTTGTGTTATGTGAAGACATCTTGTACAAACGATCTTATGAAGGAATACAACTAGTCTGTGTTGATGAAGAGCAAGCACAGAATGTCGTCGAGCAAGTACACCAAGGAGTGTGTGGCCCCATATGAATGCTAGAATGCTTGCAAAGAAGATCCTCCGACTAGGGTACTTCTGGAACACAATGGAGGCAGACTGTGTAGGATATGTGAAGAAATGCCACAAATGCCAAATATTTGCCAATTTGATACATGTACCTCCGACGGAATTGCACACGCTCAGCTCCCCATGGCCTTTCTCAACTTGGGGCATTGATGTGATAGGCAAGATACATCCTAAAGCATCAAGTAGGCAAGAGTTTATTTTGGTAGCTATTGATTATTTTACAAAATGGGTGGAAGCTCAGGCATATGCAAAACTCATAGCAAACAAAGTGGCAAAATTCCTACAAGAGCAGATCATCTGTCGACACGGGGTGCCTCAAGCTCTTATTTCTGATCAAGGACAACACTTTAGGGGTAAAGTGGAGGAACTGTGTGAGAAATTCCACATCAAGAGACATAGATCCTCCCCATATAGACCACAGACAAATGGGGCAGTCGAAGCAGCCAATGAGAACATAAAATTTATCTTACAAAAGATGGCACAAACCAATGCTGATTGGGCAGATAAGCTCCCATATGCACTTTGGGCTTATAGAACCTCAATCAAAACATCTATTGGGGCAACACCTTACTCTTTGGTCTATGGCATGGAAGCAGTACTCCCTATTGAGTTGGAGGTGCAATCACTAAGGGTAGCAATGGAATGCAAGATCCCCGAGACTGAATGGCTGCAAGCTAGATATGATGAATTAAGCTTCATAGACGAAAGAAGAATCAGGGCTGCAGTCAACATAAAGAAGTACCACTAGAGAATAGCAAATACATTCAACAAGAAAGTCTGAATCCATCATTTAGCAGTTGGTGATTTAGTGCTGAAGGAGCAGAGAGCACCAACACATGATCCAAGGGGCAAGTTTCATCCAAACTGGAGTGGACCATACGTCGTCAAGGAAATATTACCAAGGAAGGCTGTTCGTCTGACTAATCTGAACGGAGATGAATTACAATACTTGACAAATCTGGATCAAGTAAAGTGGTATTACGTATAGCCTACATGCTGCAAAAAAAAAAAAAGTGTGGACAGTCTTCCGTTTACAGGCTCGGGGCAAGCTGACTTAGCCATATGGTAGGTCTCACAGTAAGGTTGGACAAGACTTTCAGATGAGACAACAACTTTCATCATAAAGGGATAATACATCAATTTGTCAATTGTTAGGGAAAGGAATTCCTGATTTTAGGCAAGAACTCTATCTCCCGTCTAACAATCTGACGGTTGTTCTAGAGTTTCACATCAAGCCCTTGTTTTACATCTCTGATATGACTCTTGTGAGCATGCCATTCTGAAAAATAGTAATAACAACTCTGACCAAAACTCACATTGGCCGTTCATTAATCCAAACGGTGTCCGAGAGTTCTACTAGTCCATCCTTCATAAGCCAAAATGGCATCTCCTAGTAGAGATCAGGTCATTCCACATAAACAACCAAACATTCTCCCAGATGGCTGACCCATTTGGAACAGTTTCTTATCAGCCTATTCAGGCCATTGATTTCTCTCATACTGTCAGTTGGCTCAAAAATTTAAGCCCAGACATGGTAATACAATGTAAATATGTGCATTAGCAGAAGTGTGATCAGAACGAGTCTGAGTAATTACGGCCTAAGAAAGCCCGTTGGATATGCTTATGACCTATGTTGTTGTGGATTTGCACCTTTGTAGGTATCCTTCGATAACGTGCTCACGATGGTTTAGTTTACAGATAGAACACTACATGAAAAAAAAACACACACACAACCTCCTGCCCGAAC
This sequence comes from Protea cynaroides, assembly GCA_028583415.1. Classification (NCBI taxonomy): domain Eukaryota; kingdom Viridiplantae; phylum Streptophyta; class Magnoliopsida; order Proteales; family Proteaceae; genus Protea; species Protea cynaroides. The sequence goes on along the minus strand of CM053275.1, from coordinate 53,524,687 downwards.
TACGCGGAACCTGATTCTGGAGGGACGAAAATCCCAAAGGATACGTAGGAAATTTGGGACACTCCAAATTCGGTCCAGAGGCTACACAGCTAGAGGCTATACATCTAGAGGCTACCCAGCCAGAGGCTATACATCCAGAGGATATACAGCCAGAGGCTATACATCCAAAGGCTACACATCCAGAGGCTATACATTCAGTAGTTACAAATCCAGAGCACAAAGCACAGTTACAATTACATCATGAGCGGTCTTGAGCTAAAGTCACAGACCTGATGAGGTTGCTACTCAAGAAGCTTGACAGTTACAGTTACATCATGAGCGGTCTTGAGCTAAAGTCATAGACCTGATAAGGTCGCTACTCAAGAAGCTCGACAATTACAATTACATCATGAGCGGTCTTGAGCTAAAGTCACAGACCTGATGAGGTCACTACTCAAGAAGCTTGACAGTTACAGTTACATCATCAGCGGTCTTGAGCTAAAATCACAGACCTGATAAGGTCGCTACTCAAGAAGCTTGACAGTCACAGTTACATCATGAGTGGTCTTGAGCTAAAGTCACAGACCTGATGAGGTCGCTACTCAAGAAGCTTGACAGTTACAATTACATCATGAGCGGTCTTGAGCTAAAGTCACAGACTTAATGAGGTCGCTACTCAAGGAGCTTAACATCTACAGTTGTTTGTTGTTCAACGATAAAATCCAGATCAAGTGCAAAATAATGCAAAAATGGGTCACTTTGTCTTCGGCCTCAATTGTTTACAATCTCAGCCGAAGAGCGGCATCTGTAAGCACCCCATTTTTACCATTTCCAACTGAACAAAGTCCTACTAGTGTGTGGACAACAAAGGAAGAAAGATAAGTGAAAATTTAGATTTTGACTACGACCTCAATGTAGTTTTCGTGGGTCCCACAATAAGGTCACAGGTCGTAATCTGCATGGTTGCATAGGTCATGGAATTATCTTCAAAATGAGACCAGAATTGCTCAATTCTGATATCAAATGAAGAAGATATGATCATTTTAGTCGGATGATACGTACAAGGGAGGTTTCTGAAATTATAGGGGCTTTCATGCCAATTATCGTAAGTTGGATTGTTTGAATTTCAAATCATCATATCTTGATCATCCGACATCTAAATCATATGGTTTAAGTATCATTATTCCTTATTTTTAGTCATCTTCAAAGTGGACGTGAAAAATCCCACGTAGAAGTCACCAGTGGGTCCCATGCAAGATTTCATGCAAAATTATCATTAGAACTTCAAAGCTTCATATCTTTTCCATTCTACATCGGATTCAGATGATTCCAAGGCCATTGTTCTTCATTTGTGATGTCCTCCAAAGTGAACGTGGAAAATCTCGGGTTAAAATCTCCGGAGGGTCCCATGCAAAATTACACATGAAAATGGTCATTTAATCTTTGGAAATTCATATTTTGGTCACCCCATATCCAAATCAGGTAATTTTGGTTTCATTATGTCCCATTTTTAGTATCCAACAAAGTAGACATAAAGAACTTTCGGTAGAAGTCTCCGAAGGATCCCATGCAGAATGGTCAGCTAAATTATCGATAATTGGTCCGCTTAAACTTCTGAAATTCATAAGTTGACCATTTTATTTCCAAATGAAGTGATTCAAGTTCCTATATTCCTCATTTTTAGTGTTCTACAAAGTGTACGTAGAAAATTTGGAATAGAGGCTATCGAGAATTCTGTGTGGAATAACAGTGGAAATGGCTCATGAAATGATAGAGAGAGAAAACCCAGTTAATTCCAGTCAATCCAATCAACTCAGCTCAACCCAAGCCAGTTTTGTTCCAACCCAGCTCAACCCATATCAGTTTAACTCAGTCAACCCAAGCCAGTCTCAACCCATTTCGAATCAGTTCATCCATGTGCATAGTATTTATATATATTATATATTGCATACTATATATATATATATATGTATGTTATTAAACATATGTGTATATATGTATATAATATATATTATTATATATAAATGATAAGATCCAAAAGAGATTGAGAAGAAAAGGAAAGAAAAGAGAGAGGAGACGTGAGAGAGAGAGAGAGATTTTCGATTTTGGAATAAAATCCAAAAGAGATTTGGAAGAAAAGGAAAGAAAAGAGAGAGGAGATGTAAGAGAGAGAGATTTTCGGTTTTGGAGTAAGATCCAAAAGTGATTGAGAAGAAAAGGAAAGATGAGACAGAGGAGACGTGAGAGAGAGAGAGAGAGATTTTTGGTTTTGGAGTAAGATCCAAAATAGATTTGGAAGAAAAGGAAAGAAAAGAGAGAGGAGACGTGAGAGAGAGAGATATTTTTGGTTTTGGAGTAAATCCAAAAGAAATTTGGAAGAAAAGGAAAGAAAAAAGAGAGGAGACATGAGAGAGAGAGAGATTTTTGGTTTTGGAGTAAATCCAAAAGAGATTTGGATGAAAAGGAAAGAAAAAAGAGAGGAGACGTGAGAGAGAGAGAGAGAGATTTTCGATTTTGGAGTAAATCCAAAAGAAGATTGGGAAGAAAAGGAAAGATGAAAAGAAGAGAAGAGACATGAGGGAGGGATTTCCTGTTTTTGGAAGGAAATCCGAAAAAGAAGAAAAGGGAAAGAAAAGAGGAAAAGGAAAGGGGAAGAGATCCGAGAAAAGGAAGGGAGGAAGAGAGAGAAAAAAAGAGGGAGAATAAAAGGAGAGAAAAGGACGGGAGGAAGGAGAGTTTTGGGGTTTTTGTGTCTCGATTTTGGAAGTAGTGAGAAGAGATAAAGAAAAGAAAAAAAAGAGGGTTTAAAAAAAAAGAAAAAAAGAAAGAAGAAGAAAAAAAAGAAGAAAAGAGAAAAACCTTAGGATATCCCCATTATTTGCCAACTCATAGAACCAGATCTACTAACCTGCACAACACATCTCTCACATCTAAACCAATCCCTACCTCATGGCCAACATCTGCCCTCATTACTGGCTGCCTCTTTGTAACCTGTCATCCACCCTCAAACCCTTTTCTTTCATCTTTCATCATCACCTCATATCCACTACAGATTCCCAACAATACCTCTTGACATGCAAACTGACCAAGCATCTTTGCACCAAACCATCTTATTTCTATGCATGACCGACCACCCATCATCACAAGCTCTTTCTTACCTTTTTGTTCCATCTGTGCCTATCACCATTTAATACTCTTTATGACCAGCAAACACCTGTCCCGACATACCCAGTCCAAGCTTCACCATCACCACCCACAAAACCCATCGACACTACCATCAAACCGACATGCATGCAACCCCTCCATCTATCACACACCTTCTACAACACTTGTTAAAAACCATACTCCAGCCTCCAAGCAAACCCAACACATGCAACCCCCATTCTAACCATCTCAGCAACCAACCATTCATACCTGAATCCCATGTAAGCCGCAACCATTCATACTCGAATCCCTTGCAACTCATTATCAAGCATTGTATCACCCTACATCACTCTCCACTACGACCCTATTGCATCACCAGACTACCATCTCATAGCCTCTCTCTTTTGATCAAACTGAAGATCATGAAATTAGATTTTATTTGGTACATTGATGCATGATTAGATCTTGGCCACATGATCGGAGTTTGATTTTGATATATTGATGCATGATTGGATCCTAGCTACATGATAGAAATTGGATTTTTTATATTGAGCCATATGTAAATCAGAACCATTGATTTAGAATTCTATTTTGATCATGATTATTGTGATGTTTGATCCCTTAATTTGAGCCTTAAATCTTGACATTATTTTAATGTGATAAATATGAGCCACAGGATGTTAAATTAATTTTGATCATTTGATGATATTACTTGTGAGGCATCGATCTTGAATTTTATGTGATTTTAAGCAGTAAACCATTGGATGACATGAAAATTGATTTAAATGAATCTGAACGGTTGGATTACCATCTTGAGTGATTTGAACCATTGGATTATTTTTGGGAATATTTTAAATGAATTTGAACGGTTAGATTACCATCAATAGTGATTTATACCGTTGAATTTTTCATCATGAGTGTTTTTAGATGCTCACTGACATGTTTGGATGCCACATAATTGCCATATTTGATGCTTACACTCTCACATGCCATACTTGGAATGCTTTCACATGTTATCTTTGGATGCTTCTATTTTTGAACTGCACACTTACCATGTTTGTATCGATTCACATGCTCACTCGCCATCTTTGACTAATTTATTGCTAAATTTAGATATATTTCTAACATGCTATATTTGGATGCTTACACTGCTATATTTAAGTTCACATTGCTATGTTGGATTGTTTACATTGCTATTATTGAGTACAACAACTAGGGCAAAATAAACCCTAGAATGGAATGACCAGTTAGGGCAAGATACAAAGAATACAACATTTAGGGTAGAAAATCCTAAAAATGAAAAGTAAACAATAATTAGGATAGAAAACCCTAAAAATAGAAAGAAAATAGCAATTAGGATAGACAACTCTAAAATGGAAAGAAAATAGCAATTAAGGTAGAAAACCCTAAAAATGGAAAGGAAATAAATGGTAGGAATTTATGTCTCATCCCTAGATCTTATTGACAAAAATAGAAAGAATTTGGTACACATCCCAAATAAAAATGTATGAATTTAGGTCTCATCCCTAGGCCCTATTGACAAAAATAGAAAGAATTTGGTACCCATCCCAAATAAAAATGGTAGGAATTTAGGTCTCATCCCTCGATCCTATTGACAAAAATAGAAAGAATTTGGTACACATCCCAAATAAAAATGGTAGGAATTTAGGTCTTATCCCTAGATCCTATTGACAAAAATAGAAAGAATTTGGTACACATCCCAAATAAAAATGGTAGGAATTTAGGCCTCATCCCTAGATCCTATCAGCAAAAATGGAAAGAATTTGGTACACATTTAAATCCGACTCTCATAATCATTTTGAAAACTACATCGTACCTGATTTCTATGGCACACCCTAGAATACGTAGGCAATTTGGGAATCCCAAATATGGTACAAAGCCACCCATCAACCATACATCCAGCATAAACTTAAACTTGAACAAAAAAAATCTAATTGAAGCAAATGCATAATTCACTTTCATAATCTTTAATAACAAAACCCATTCGAACTATTTTTTTGGACTTGATTTCCCGGATTGAAATACGTAGGTAGTTTGAGATGTCTTACACATCTCAGATTCAGTCCAAGACCGAACCATCTTTGGTCTGGTTCACTGTATAATATTGTATATTATATTTGCTTGTTTATTTGTTTTAAAACATGATTGGTTGAACCCTAGCTTAGAATAACTTAGCAACTTGGTTTAGGACATCCCCCATTGAACCCTAGTCATCCAGTTGACCAAGCACAGTCAAAATTAGAGTTTAAGGAAAGTTTAGGAGGCCGATATTGATCAGGTGGTTTAGTTGCCTAACACCTTCCCATAATCGTACACTGAATACTTACCCCAATTCTTTAAAAAAAAAAAGAAGGGAAACATGGGTCATGAGTCAATAGAAGTCTTACCTTAGGGTGAGGCTACATTTTTAGAGGTCCTAGACCTTAATCTAGGTGGCGACTCCAACAAAACAATTGATCTTCATCAATACGGATCCACATTCATCCCGAGGAGGATAATCGATTTCCCATTGTCCTCACACTTTTACATATACCATAACTATGTGAATTGATAGTTGTTGTTACCTTGGTAGAGATATGGTGAATCATGGGAGTGGGGATCCAGGCTTCTCTGCAAGGAGTAATTGTTCATATCATTTGCGTGCATAACCATGTATGATGGTGTATGTGACATATTAAAGTACGGGCATACGTATCATGTTGGTGTGCCTATATCTTAGTAGAGACACAGTGATCCATGGGAGTGGGGATCCGGGGTTCTCTGTCGGAATGCCACCCATGTATGGTGGTTCATGTAACGGGTGACTTCATGAATTATGAGAGTAGCTTAATGAAGGCACAATAAACTATGGAAGTGGGGAGTCGGGGATCTCTGCTGCGTGTAGTCTTGTTTGAGACCATGTATGAGGGGCGTGTAGCATGTGGGAACAAAATACATGGGCCATGTTGGCAAGCTATACTCTAGTGAGGACACTGTCAGTCTATCAGAGTGGAATAGGATTCCTACTTAAGTATAGTTTTACTTACTGCGTGCACATGCCATGTTGAGTGATTGTTGTTATAGATGTGATTGTGTGTGGGGTATATGATCATGTAGCATGTGGGAGCACGATACATTGCCATATGTTCGGTTACACCTTAGTGGGGACACAATCAGTCGATTACAGTGGAATGGGGATCTCTGCTTGGGTGTAGTCCTATTTATTATATTCTCATGCATCCTACATCAATTTGGTCAAATGACTTGTGCTTTAGCAAAGGGTGGACGAACTACTGATCATTGAGGGGTGCTCGGACCAGTGGTGCCATTGATCATTACAAGGGTTGCTCGGGGTCAATGACGGTTTACCCAATGATGAGCCACTGATCATCGAGGGTCTCTCAAGTTAATGGTGTCATTGATTATCTGAGTTCGTCTCAAGATCAATGATGGTTGGTAGAGCTAGGGTACAGGCTGACCATGATTGCATACACATTTTATTGGCACTCATAAATTACTTGTTTATCTATTTCTGTACTACATTCATAAATTATTGCATAGGATTGCATTGGATTCCTGACTTCTCACTGAGTTGGGATGTGAGCTCACCCCTTGATATCAAATCTCTTTTAGCTTTGATTGCAGGTACCTCTATTGCCACTACAAAAATGGATCCTGATGATGTTGAGGGTACTTCTCTTGGTGGGGTCCCATTAAGAGATCATGTCAAAGGTTGAACCTTTAGGGATTGCATCTACTGGACCTGAGTCAGTGCCTTGCCTCTATGATTTTTCTGCATGTAGATAGATGATGGTTCGGTCTATCCACAGGGTCATATTCAGATTTACTCTAGTTATTTAGTATGGGATGTATGTATTATGAAAGATAATGTGAAATGATTGTAAGACATAACAAACTTACTATGTAATGTTAACATTAGAGCATCTATTCTATATTATGATTCCACTACAAATATTATTATCTATTATTGATTATTGTGGATATTAGGTGTGTAGACTATGGGGTTTGTTTGGTAGGTTACTTTGATTATCGGTCGCTGGATGATTTGAGTTGTCTCTTGGATGACTAGGATATCATGCCCAATTCTCCAGAATGAGCTATGACAACACTGCTATCAGAGTACGTAAGTAGGGGAAAATAGTAAGTTAGGTTACATCACTTTACAAGAACAAATAAAGAAACGTAAGCCACAGTATGAACTATGAACAAAAGAAAGAGGTGTGTGTATATATATATATCCTATTTTTAAGTACAAAAACTTAGATGCGGCCTATAACCTAGGCAGTTATCCCATGATCAAAACATCTGATTACAATGATAGTAAAAGAAGGTACAATTAGATATCAGTAGAAGTGATGTGCATAATTCAAAAGTAGGGTATAATTCACATGCTGGACAGTTACCCTATATGCATGACTTGTACAAAAGTCAGATGATTCTATAAGTGTAAGTAAATGGTAAAAAAAAGAAAAAGGAAAGTGATAGGTGATCACTGAAGATTAATAGTAGGGGGTGGATCTAAACTACTCTGCTAAGTTATTGGTGGAGTGAGCATGCGCCGACGATATCCCTCTGTCTGACGCTGGTGGTATAAATGGGGGATCACCCTAGAAAACACCATGGAGGCTCTAATCTGACCAAGCTCAGAGTTGAAGTCATTAAGATGCCTCACTATAGCTTGTTGGTCACCCCTATTACTGCCCCCAGTTCAAAAAATCGATCTAGAAAGACTTAGAAAAGATGAAAATTTTGATGCATTTCTCATACCTACCATAAAATGATACGTTTAAGATGTTGTTATGATAGGATATATGGTCGATACTATCATTTGGGCATTTACAGATTTGCCCTATCAACAATCATCCATCGAAATTAATGCCTCCAAGACGGAACCCAAGAGGACGTTCTATAAACTTGCTAGAAGATAAAGGTAATGTAGGACATAGTGGTCCCCATTCAGCTCCACATGTTCCACCACCGTCCCCACCACCCTTTGATCTCCTAAAGGCACCTCCAATGTAGACTGTGGCTGCTATGACAACCGTCGTGGGCAGGTTGGTCCGAAACCTAGAGGAGCAACAGAGGATGATAACGGCAGTCTTCGCCTAATTATTAGCCACTTTACATGGCCTATGAGCTTCACAAATAACCACCTTACCAATAGGCCTTTCCGAGCATAGTACCCAAGTTCCTCAGTTACAGCTTCGGCTACTCCTTTCATAGTTAGGCTTGTATGTAGCAATCCAACCCCAGTTACAAAATAGCTGGCTGTGTTTGCACCCAAGGCAAGTCAACCCAGACATGCAGCTTCCAACACCTCATCTGTGCCCTATTGCGCATGTTTCAACTGTGGGAAGTTGGGCCATTTTGCAAAAGTGTGCCTAGAACCAAAAAAGAAACCGCCACTTGGGTAGGTATTTGCCTTACCTACTATGGCCGCGAAAGGCTCACCTAGAGTAGTCACATGTACTATTTCTATCTTTGGCATACTTGCACTTGTATTATTTGATTATGGGAGTACACATTCATTTGTATCCCCTACATTCGCCGCTAAGTTGGGAATGTCGCCATGCAAGATGACTTGTGCGCTGATAGTACATACACCTATGGGATCCAAGTCCGACCTAAAATACTACTATGAACCGTGTGACGTGGTCATAGAAGATAAAGTGATAGGGGCAAACCTCATCAGCCTTGAGATGAAAGATTTTGACGTGATATTGGGAATGGATTGATTGGCCAAACACCAGGCCAACGTTCTATGCTCTAGATGTCAGATCTTATTCTAGTCTACAAATGGGGAAGCATTTGTGTTTATAGGTGACAAGACCAAGAAGTGCCAAAAGTTGTTCTTGTCGGCACCTCAAGCTTCCAAGCTACTACATCAAGGATGTAAGAGCTATCTTGTGTCAGTCTTGGAGACAGAAGCCCAGATACCAAGGGTGAAAGACATATCAATAGTAAGTGAATTCCCTAATGTGCTTCCTGAGGAACTACCAAGTCCACCACTAGATAGAGAAACAGAGTTCATTATCAACCTAGTCCTAAGAGCAGCTCTAGCTTCTAAAGCTCCTTACCACATGGCTCCCACTGAGTTGAAAGAACTCAAGACACAGCTTTGGGAGCTATTGGATAAGGGTTTCATTAGGTCCAGTATCTCACCTTGGGGAGCACCGGTATTATTTGTGAAGAAGAAGGACGGGAGTGTCTGTCTATGCATAGATTACTGGGATCTGAACAAGCTCACTATCAAGAACATGTACCATTGCCCCGAATCGATGACTTGTTCGATCAACTTCAGGGGGCAAGTGTATTTTCAAAGATAGACCTATGGTTGGGCTATCACCAATTGAAGATCAAAGGAAGTGATATACCCCAAAACAGCATTTAGGACAAGATATTGTCACTTCGAGTTTTTGGTGACGTCTTTTGGGTTAAAAAATGCTCCTGCATCATTTATGGAGCTGATGAACCGAGCATTCCATGAGTTCTTAGATAAGTTTGTCATCATTTCATCAATGACATCCTTATCTACCAATCCGATGATGACCCCCATGCAGAGCACCTCTACTTAGCACTACAGAAGTTAAGACAGGAGAAGTTATATGCCAAGTTTAAGAAATGATAATTTTGGCTCAGACAAATAGCTTTCTTGGGGCGTATCATATTAACTGAAGGTTTAGTAGTAGACCCTGGTAAGGTCAATGCAGTCATGGACTGGTGTACACCCACATTAGTTACAAAAGTTAAAAATTTCCTTGGATTGATCAACTATTACCGGTGCTTTATTAAAGGATCCCCGTATAGCCATACCATTGACAGGATCGATAAAGAAGGGTGTAAAATTTGAGTGGTCAGACAAATGTAAGGAAAGCTTTTAAACTCCTGAGAAGCTAGTCTCCGCCCTAGTCCTAACTATTTTATCGGATAAGGCTCCATTCACCGTCTATATAGATGCATCAAGGTATGGGTTAGGTTGTGTACTCATGCAAGATGACAAAGTTGTAGTTCATGCCTCAAGATAGTTAAAGGTGCATGAGAAGAATTACCCTACCGATGATCTACAGCTTACAGCACTTGTCCTCACCCTCAAGATATGCAGACACTACTTATATTGGAAAACATTCTATATAACGTCAAATTACAAGAGTCTGGTCCACCTATTAAACCAGAAAGAATTAAATATGAAACAGCGCAGGCGGTTAAAGTTGTTAAAAGATTATGACTGCATCATCAACTATTACCCTGGTGATGCGTGTTGAACGCAACCAAAAATAAATTACTCTACCTACACTGGATAGTAATGATAAGTAAAGGTCGATCCACAAAGACTAGTTAATTAAATTGCCTACTTACCTAGAAAAATGGAGATTTTCTTTTGTAATTTAATTGACAACAAAATTAAGTAACACAAATTCAATGGAAGATGATGTCAATTCAAGGAAATTTACTTACGGCTGCAAATTTATCACTGACATCATATATATATTATTCTCCATTCAAATATTTAACCAAGGATTATCAAAAAGCCAGAAAATCCTTACCTTACCTAACTTCATTAATTTGAGCCCAGCACACAAATTAATTCTTATCAATAAACCAATTGGTATTAAGCAATCCTCATGAATTTACTGATAGCATTACACTCTCGGAGAGAGTTAAAGATGAACAACAATCTAACAAGCATCAAATTATTTAATTCATTATATGTTTTCTTAAAGCAAGTAACAAAAACTTGGATCATAATTGTTCTGCTCAATTGCTACTTTTCTTGAACACCATAACAATTATAGATTATGGATTCAGGTTAGCAATAAACCACATAACTCAATCAATTAATAGGCCTCTTAATAAACTGAATCATGCAACCATTAACTTGAAAAACCAAGAAACACAGATATTCGAATAGAAAATAATTAAAATTAAGAACAGAGTCTCACAATTTTACTAATCGGATTGAATTCCCCTTGAATCAACTAAAGAACTTAGCCAAAAATGATAGAAAAGAAAAAAACAAAAGAAATAAAACTATCTTCTCAATAATTCTTGGATGCTCTATTACGTAGCCATTACATTGCTTAAATAGCCAGAGTAGAGAAGATTAAAACTGGTATGTCTAGAATTGACAATCTTATTATATGAAAATAAAGATTAAACAAAATCCTCTTGCCTATATTAGATAGAGAATCATTCCATTATTAACCAAATGCCATCCCTAAACCTGTCAATCTTTGTAATATTCCATAGAGGTATATATTCTCTTCAAGATTTATGATAATCAATCAAATCCCTTCAATAGTAAACCTTCTATGTGTGGTAATCTTCCTTCTCTGGTTTGAATTAAAATCAGCTTTCCAGATCAGATTTTTGGATCACGTTTGATTTCTAGAATTCTTTCCATATATTAAAAACCTGCATGAAATTCAGAAGGTCATTATTGAAAATATCATAATTTTTTATTTTAAACATAAATTACCAATACTTTCCACCAATGTCTTATATATAAGGAATATCACAAATGAGTACCATAAGTCATATAATATGTTAAATAAACTAAATATAAATAAAATAAATATATTAAATTATGAATCCATCAAATTCTCTCACACTTAGCTCTTGCACGTCCTCGGGCAAACTAAATACTAAATTCTTTTTTTTTTTACTTTCATCCCACAGCATTCAAAGAATATGTGTACCATGAATCAGAAACTAATTCAAGAGTTCAAGTGAACAATATATGTCATAGTCAAAGGTCCCTTAGTAAATATGAGCAATACCTAACATACCAGTCTTATTCAAAAGTGAACATGCTAATGTTTAGTAGATTTTCTCTTGGGATTCTCTCTACTCACTCAAGAATTCAAGGTTTAACTGTTTCACTTAAGATCTTCCTATGAAGATGCACTACCATTTGCTTGCTTATTCACCAAAATCTCCATTGCTTAGAATACACGCATACATGAATCAAAAGGTCTTTATCAGGATTGTAATGGGGCTAGGGTTCAAGGTACGGATAAGAAAAATGTACTGACGTTAAAACCCAAGAAACTAATAGGGCATTAAGATAAAAAAAAATTGAGCAATCAAAATGATAAGGGCTCATAAATAAAGCTCTTAAACAAAACATCCCAAACTCCAGTTTCTTTTTCTTTCATTCTTTTTCTTTTCATTTTAGAACTATGATTTGCTATTTGAATTTTTTTCTTTTTCTTTTTCTTTTAGAAGAGCATGACATTTCAAACATAACAAGGACCATTTACTCCCATTACATCCCACTTCTTGACATACAACCATCATTTTTGAAAATAGCACCCCCACACTTATTTAATACATATCTCTCTCAAACCCATTAGATAATTTTCAATACTCTACTAGCTCAAAGGTTGGTAAAACATGATAAAAACAAACAATTCAAGGCTCATGGTTTAGGGTTCAATGAAGAATAAAGTTTAAAAACTCAAAGTGGATCCACTAAGGCTAAAAATATATAAGGTTGACCATTTAAGCTAAGTGGTTGTAAATCCTATTTGCCTTTATCATCTTCATGTCTACACATATCAATGTAATCTGGACACGGTTCAAAGTAAGTTCTAGAGATACAAAAGCATAGTAGAATATCACTCTTCAAAGAAAATAAAGACTGACATAACTGTCTCAGTCTAGTTTGGTTCAAAAGCTTGCTTGGTTGGATTCCATCTACTAAACCTGCATCCTTTACCTCTAAATGCAACTATCAATGTTATTCAAAGCTCATTTAGCAAGTTCTTTCAACTAATTCATATATGTAATTTTTTCACATTAAATAGTTTCAACCCATGGAATACATACCCTCTCAGTCTATTGAGTTGAAAATTAAAAAAAAAAATTCAGCTTTTGAAAAATTTTTGCTCTTCAAAAAATATGCACCCAACTCTCAAAAACACAAAAAATTAAAATAAAAAAATAACACATCACACAAAAATTAAAAACAAAACTAAAAAAAAATTAAAAAAAAGAGAAATCCTAATTCATCCCCCCACACTTAAATCTAACATTGTCCCCAATGGATGTTAAAAATGTAATGGAGAGATGTAAAGAAAAGTAATTAAAAATGATAAGAAAAACAAATCCGATTTCTTAGGTTGCCTCCCAAGTAGAGCTTGTGTTTAATGTCGTTAGCTCAACTCAACACTTCTCAATCAGAAAAAATGGGATCCCCCAGTTGCACTTCGTCCATAGTATGCTCATGAAAGTCTTCATAGAACGTCTTGAGTCTATCCCCACTAACCTTGAACACCTTATTAGTTTTGAAACTTCGAACTTCAACTGTACCATAAGGAAACACATTAGTAATTTCAAAAGCTCCAATCCAATGAGAACGTAACTTATCAAACATCAATTTACGTCTCGAATTGTAAAGCAAGATTTTCTGCCCAAATACAAATTGCTTCCTAGCAATCCACTTGTCCTGAAATGCCTTGGAAAGAAATTTTTTTTTATGTTCTTCGAAATAAGCTTCTTGTAGCGCCCCTGAGTCATCCAAAATTTCATGCGCAAGCAAAACCTATTGAAAAAACTATGGACACCTGAAAAAAAAAAAACTTCACACAAAGGTAAGAACACAAGTGACTAACAAAAATTAAATAGAATGAAAACAATCACAATCTGATTAAAACTAGTCCCCGGCAACGGCGCCAAATTTTTAGTGCGTATCGAGCGCAACCAAAAATAAATTACTCTACCTACACTGGATAGTAATGATAAGTAAAGGTCGATCCACATAGACTAGTTAATCAAATTGCCTACTTACCTAGAAAAATGGGGGTTTCCTTTTGCATTTTAATTGACAACAAAATTAAGTAACAAAAATTCAATGGAAGATGATATCGATTCAAGGAAATTTACTCACGGCTGCAAATTGATCACTGACCTCATATATATATTATTCTCTATTCAAATATTTAACCAAGGATTATCAAAAAGCCAGACAATCCTTACCTTCCCTAATTTCATTAATTTGAACCCAGCACACAAATTAATTCTTATCAATAAACCAATTGGTATTAAGCAATCCTCATGAATTTACTGATAGCATTACACTCTCGGAAGGAGTTAAAGATGAACAACAATCTAACAAGCGTCAGAATATTTAATTCATTATATGTTTCCTTTAAGCAAGTAACAAAAACTTGGATCATAATTGTTCTGCTCAATTGCTACTTTTCTTGATCACCATAACAATTACGGATTATGGATTCAGGTTAGCAATAAACCACATAACTCAATCAATTAATAGGCCTCTTAATAAACTAAATCATGCAACCATTAACATGAAAAACCAAGAAACACAGATATTTGAATAGAAAAATAATTAAAATTAAGAACAGAGTCTCACAATTTTACTAATCAGATTGAATTCCCCTTGAATCGACTAAAGAACTTAGCCAGAAATGATAGAAAAGAAAAAAATAAAAGAAATAAAACTATCTTCTCAATAATTCTTGGATGCTCTATTACGTAGCCTTTACATTGCTTAAATAGTTAAAGTAGAGAAGATTAAAACTGGCATGTCTAGAATTGACAACCTTATTATATGGAAATAAAGATTAAACAAAATCCTCTTGCCTATATTAGATAGAGAATCATTCCATTATTAACCAAATGTCACCCCTAAACCTGCCAATCTTTGTAATATTCCATAGAGGTATAGATTCTCTTCAAGATTTATGACAATCAATCAAATCCTTCCAATAGTAAACCTTCTATATGTGGTAATCTTCCTTCTCTGGTTTGAATTCAAATCAGCATTCCAGATCAGATTTTTGGATCACGTTTGATTTCTAGAATTCTTTCCATATATTAAAAACCTGCATGAAATTCAAAAGGTCATTATTGAAAATATCAGATTTTTTTTTTAAATATAAATTACCAATACTTTCCACCAATGTCTTATAAATAAGGAATCATTATAAATGAGTACCATACGACATATAATATGTTAAATAGACTAAATATAAGGGAAATAAATATATAAAATTATAAATCAATCACCTGGCAAGGCCAAAGTGGTGGCTGATGCTCTCAATCGAAAGTTGATGGTTATAGTAGAACGAGAAACCCTTAAGTCAGCTGAACATGAGGAAGGGTGCAACTTGGCCCATACATTGGTTCTTGAACCTCCACCCTCTACCACTGATACTATTATGTTGGAATGGACTGAGGTGATAGTTGAGCAGCTCTATACCTTGACCATTTAGCCTACCCTACTTGATGAGATCAAGGACGCCTCTAGCAGTGATGTTCATCTAAAAACTCTCAAGCATGACCATGAGAATGGAAGACAAAACCTAGAACCTCTGGCTGAATAAAAGGGGGCCTAGTTGGATTGGAGTTTTTTCAGATCACTTTACCCCCTCACATAGGGCTTTTATTCTTATAAATTAGGGATACCACAATTAAAATTTCTGCATGCTATCCCTTTGGCACCCTGCCCCATGATTATTATCTGATTTAGGCTACCAGGCCATCCAAATTAATGTGTATGCCCTACAAAAGTTTTTGATTCATTTCTCAATCCTTCATAAGAGTTTAACACATATGACGTGGTTCCCTAGGATTATTGGGATGAGCTGATCTTAACCTTTAAATTATACCTTTTTAGATTTCACCCAAGGCTAGCTAATGTGTCACCACCTAAACACCCTAATGAGAGGCCTACTCCCAAGGCCCTGTATTGGAAAGTGGACTAGAAGAACATCAGCGCATTATTCCAATGTGTTCATAAACCACCAAGCCACACCAGTCAGTGAACCTAATGGGTTAAATGGAAAACTACCACTTTCCTCTCCATTTCATGGAGTAGACCCGAACAACGCACATGACGCTATGGAGAGCTTTCAACAACTGATCCCAAAATAATTCAATGGGTCATGTGCAAGTTCCTTTTACCCAAGGAATTAGATTCAAACTATGGAGAAAACTATTGGCAACCTTCCCTGTTCTGATGCACAGAAGGTTGTGTGTGCTACCTACCAACTAGTGGGAGTGCCATATGAATGGTGGTGAATGACTCAGCCCACTCTTCTATGTGCCATGAAGTCATAACTTGGGATATTTTCTGTGAAGCCTTCTTGGCTAACTATGCTTCGCAACGAGGAGAACCTAGCTCAAAATTGTGTAAAGCCATTCGAAGGGTCCAAGCGAGCTTATCTGCATGAAGAGGCTTCGCTGAGATAAGGGTGGACTATCGAAACATTTGTCCTAGGAAAAGTAGCATCGAGCCCCATGACCAAGGTAACCCCTAAACTATGGGTCACTTTGATTGTTTCAAGAACTGAATAGCATAATACTTATGAATGCTTTAAATACACTCACATGATTTCATTGTGTACAAGGAATTAGAATGTTGCCTCATTCAAGTATTCTAATTCCTTGATGGAAACTCATCTAACTTGTCGAATTATGTAATGACATAAATGGATTTTGAGAGAGGACGTAGTTCAAATTTTGGTAGTTTATTATGGTCACAAGATTATAAACCACCCCATTGTTGTATATGAGAGGTATACAAATGCCACAATTACAATGAAAGGGGATTATACGTAGCCAACCGATAATACATGATATGTTTGGGCGCTATGGAATAGCGAGGACAAAGAATTTACAAGTGCCGTAGCCAAGATGCCCTTATTTGCACTTGGGTGTAGTGTTGGAAGAATAATGGAAGAACTTGAATAGTAAGAAGTCCTACTGATTAGTATTTAATACATCTGGACACAATTACTTGAGTTAGACTTTTAGAGAATGTCACATGATGTTGGATGTAATGAATTGTGTTCCAAAATTGTTGAGAGATCATAATTGTATATTATGACTTAAATTGATGACTTCATGGATTGTTATTATTGAGTTCTTGTCTCTAATATCTTGTAAATGAAATTCTACTAACGTGTCAAGAATGTGTAGGGGAAAACCCCCAACCGCCACCGAGGACGCTCGAGGCGGGGCTGGCAACAATAAGACCAAAGGCGACCACCCACTTTTGTCAAGAAACAGGACATCAACGTTATAGAGGACCACAAAAGGGTCATAAGGCATTGGGAGTTCCATAAGGATAAACAGCAAGGGCAGCTTGTGGCCCGCCCGACGTCTTGGCAGAAGTGTTAGACTTATTGGGACGTCTTACCTAAAGTCTCTAGAAACAATAGAGGGCATGCCACATCCCAATTCTAGACTAACCAGTGGTGATGAACCGTCGTGAGAACTAATGGTTCAAACCAGGATCTCATATAGGCCGTGCCCATCCAGTTAAACCAGACACAGTCTATAATAATAATCAGAGTAAATAAACAATAGCAGAAGTTTTTATTACTAATAAACTGAGTATCTAATAGTGAAAATAAATAATTAAATTTAATTATTTTTAAATAACTCAAGATATAAAGTAAAATAATCAATTACATGTTCTAATAGTAAAACAAAAATAACTAAACTAATCAAAAATACATTGGTTGCACTCGCATGCCAGATCATACGCTTCCTCCATAACTTCTACGTCCATGGCCGCTACGTGACCATACATTGGCGCGTTCACATAATATTCAACAGTAAGACCTGCATCAACAACTAAAAATATTCAATGTCGAAAGGGTGAGCACACATCATGGCTCAGTGAGTAAACAAAACAATGCACAACATATGCATGTATTTAATTCATATCTTTGGTCGGGTTTTAAGTTTACAATGTGCTATAGAAAGGTTTGGTGGCCACCACACCTCTATACACGAGTGTGTGAATCCGCCAAATGGATCAAACACCATTGTCAACCCACTTGCACACATCATAGAATTAGAGATAGAGCTAAAGTGTTCGGATCACACACGCCAACACTTCCCCTGATGCCTACCCATATCAACACGTAAGCCCCTGCTGGTGAGGGCTTGCAAACTGGACTCACAACTAACCAATCCTAATGCCATCCAATGTATCCAAGGCCTCACCCTAGCATCCCTCAATACGTCCATAGAGATAGAGCTAAGGCTCCCCAGCAGAGTCAGAGACCACATGGTCTGAGACCACCTCCCTTGATGCCCTATGACGTAATAGTTTTGCTAAGGTAATGGTGATACGATGTTGTCAGTGGGCAAGACTTGAGTAGAGATAGAGATAGAGCTAGAGTCTGGTGACCAGGCCTGAGACCACAGTGCCATATCCTCCCCCTGATGCTCCACTCGTATCCAACACACTAACCATACACACAATCACATACCTATTCCTAGCATCGTTATCATCATGTTATAAATAGACAAAAATAAATATACATGAGCAGAATATAGCAGTAATATTGGATGACATGTGAGATGTACATTACAACATACAACCATAGAAGCATTCATTGCATTGGACAAATAAAATAAAATAGTTTGTTATTATCCAATTAGTTTGGTCTTATTCTCTCACCTTTGATTCATGTTTGTTCATCTCCCAAGCGTTGGATGTCACTTTGAATCTATGGAATCTAAATAATTAATGTATTCAAGTTAGGGTTCATGTTTACTAAGTTACAGTAATCAGAAACCTAATCTGAAATTAAACAGGCTTTCTGAAACTATGTGGTCGCAGGTGTGGTTGCACCTGTGGTCTCAATATTTGGAACCACAGGGCATGTGGTCTATACGTGTGGTCTCATATCATGCGACCATACCTTCTCTGGGATCTTCCCGAGAGCATGTGGTCGATCATGTGATCACTGCGTGGTGGGCCATAGCTACGACCACATTATGTTTTTTGTCAATTTTTATCCTTAATCTCAATTCCTTCGAGAGTCAATCCCTTAGTTTATCATGAGGGTCATTACTATGATCAATCTATGACCTTAAACTCATAATTTTGCAAATTTATTCCCCTAACCTACTCTCCATGGTCTTTCTCTGAGATTTTCCCATGGAGCCTCATGGTTGAGATCCTACCTTGATTCAGTATCTCAATTACAATGGGAGATCCTATTCTTGATGTTCTACTATTATAGGGAAAGGTTTCATACCTTTAGTTTGTAGAAAACTAGAACCTTCTCTGTAACTTTTCTTCCCAACCTTCTTCTTCAGATCTCCTTCTCTTTTTCTTTTTCTCTCTCTTCTAATTTGGGTTCTAAAAGACTGAGAGAGATTAAGGGACGTCCTACAGATAGAGAGAAACTCTCCATATAGAGTCTCACTTTAATTAGGAAAGAGATCCCTTACTTTAGGAAAGTTTCCAAAACTCAGAGTTAGTTTCATCATCGTATGGTCGCAGAATCCGTCGACCACACGTCTCAAATATATGACCACACCTTGGATTTTTGAGTGGTCTCTCTATTTTAAGGTGTGGTCGACTATACCAGCTCAGGTATGTGACCACACACTCCAAATCAATTAGTTTTGGGTCAATTTACGTACCTAGCTTTGTGGTTTATTCATGCACTTAGTCCACTTGGTCCGACCATGATAGGAAGACCTGACATGACACGGTTAAACTGAGTTAGTAGAGTGCGGGTCTTACTACTCCGGCCCTTATTTGAATTTCCTTCTCAAAATTTACACATACCATCTAAGTCGAATAGGTGAGGATATTGCTTTTGCATTGCATTCTCTTCTTCCCATGTAATTTCTTCCACTTCTTGGCTTCTCCAAGTAACTTTAACATAATAGATGTTACGATTGCGAAGACATTGAACCTTCCGACTAGTAATTTCCAAAGGTACAACTTTAAACGTCAATTCTTCAGTCAAACCCGGTGGATCTGCTGTTAGGATGTGTGTTGGATCTCGGATGTACTTTTTTAGTAATGAGATATGAAATACATCATGCACACTTGACATGGATGGAGGTTGTGCTAACTGATACGTCACCTTCCCACGTTTAGCAAGAATCTCATATGGCCCGATGTACATTGGACTTAGTTCTCCTTTATGTCCGAACCATTTTAATCCCCGCATAGGTGATATTTTCAGGAATACTTTGTTACCCACGACAAACTCAAGGTCTTGGCTTCAGATTTTTGCATACTATTTCTGCCGGTTCTGAGCTGTCCTAACTCTTTCCTTGATTATGTCGACTACCTTACAGGTTTTTTCAACAAACTCAGGGCCTATAATTCTTCTCTCTCCGACTTCATTCCAAAACAAAGGATTTTGACACTTCCTACAGTACAGTGCCTCATAGGGTGACATCTATATAGTAGCTTGACACCTGTTGTTATAAGCAAACTCGATCACTGTAACTTCTCATCCCATGATCCTTTAAAATCGATCACACAAGCTCAGAGCATGTCTTTTAGAATCTGAATGGTATGCTCCAACTGTCTATCGGTCTGAGGGTGAAATGCAGTATTGAACTTTAATGTGGTTCCCATAGCCTTCCGCAATCCTTTCCAAAACTTTGAGGTAAAGTGTGGGTCTTTGTCAGATACGATGCTTTCAGGTATTCCATGTAATCTAATAATATTATCCATGTACAACTTAGTTAATCGTTCCAAAGTATATTGAGGTCGTATAGCAATGAAATGAGCTACTTGGTAAGTCGATCCATAATTACCCAGGCTGCGTCTACTGATCTGGCGTCAATGGTAACCCAGTAACAAAGTCCAAAGTAATGCAGTCCCATTTCTAGGCTGATTCTGGTAGCGGTTGTAATAAGCCTGTTGGTCTTTGCCTTTTCGCCTTTACTTGTTGACAATTTAGGCATTGAGACACATATCGAGCTACATCTGTTTTCCTTTCTCTCTACCAATATAGTTTCTTTAAATCATGGTACATCTTCATACTTCTAGGATGTATTAAATAGGATGTGGGGTGGGCTTCCTTCATTAATCTATTTTTGATATCTAAATTCTCACTTTTAGGTACACACACTCTTCCTTTGTACCTTAACATCCTTTTAGAATCCAAAGTAAAATCAAGAATGGTTCTCACCTTCTCTAGATCCTCTTGTACTATCTGCAGATAGGGATCAGATTGGATTATTGTTTTCACTTCATCGATTAGATCAGGAACAATCTTCAATGTAGCGAACATATTTGAAAACTTGTGAATAAACCATAAGTCTGGCGAACCTCCTAGTTTATTGATCACAAACTGTTCATTACCATAATCAAGTACTCTTCCTACAACACACACGACAAGATTTGTGCTAGCTCCTCTTCAGGCTTTGTTATCGCTTTTCGACTTAGCATGTCAGCAACCACATTGGCCTTTCCTGGATGATACTGGATATCGCAATCATAATCCTTGAGCAATTCCAGCCATCTCCTCTATCTCATGTTCAACTCCTTCTGGTTAAAGAGATAAGTAAGACTCTTATGATCTGACTTTACCTGAAATTTTTCTTTGTACAGGTAATATCTCCAAATCATGATGGCATGCACCACTGCTGCTAACTCTAAGTCATGAGTAGGGTAATTCTTCTTGTGTGCCTTTAGTTGTCTTGAAGCATATGCAATTACTTGCTCTCCTTACATGAGAACACATCTCAAACCTAACCTAGAAGCATCGGTATACAAGATAAATGGCTCTCCTGGTAACGGAATGGTCCAGATGGGAGTTGATAACAGTCTTGCCTTTAGTGTTTGGAAAGTCTCTTCACACTTATCGGTCCAAACAAATTTTTCTCCTTTCTTCATCAAACTGGTGAGAGGTACGATGATTCTAGAGTAGTCTTCCATGAACCATCGATAATAACTAGCTAAACCCAAGAAACTTCTGATTTTTGCAACACTCTTAGGTGCTTTCCATCTTACAATAGCTTCAATCTTGCGGGGATTTACTTTAATTCATTCTGAGGATACTACATGACCTAAGAATTGCACTTCCTTCAACCAGAACTCACATTTCTTGAATTTGGCATAAAACTTTTTTTTCTCAATCGTTGTATGGTTGTTCTTAGATCTGTCACATGAGTTGTTTCATCCTTGGAATATATCAATATGTCATCTATGAAAACGATGATCGAAGTATAAAAAAATGTCATGAAACACTCAATTCATGAGTTCCATAAAAGATGCAGGTGCATTGGTTAGTCCAAAAGACATCACTAGAAACTCATAATGTCTGTATCAGGTTTTAAATGCTGTCCTTGGAATGTCACCGTCCTTGATCTTCAACTGATCATACCCTCATTGGAGATCGATCTTGAAAAACACCTTCGCTCCTTGTTGGGGGAAAAAAGGAAAATGGATCAAAGGGGGGGGGAAGGGTGTTTGTTTTGGGGGTTTTTTTTTTTTGTTGTATAAAAAAAATAAAACAACACCACCTCTCTCCACAAAAAAAAAAAAGAAAAGGGAAGCTCGGTCAGATATATCCCTTGTCAAATAACTCTTGTAGTTATACCTTTAATTCTTTCAGTTCAGTTGGAGCCATTCGGTATGGTGCTTTGGATATAGGAGCCGACCCTGGTAATAGGTCGATAACGAACTTTGTTGCTCTATCAGGTAGCAAACCAGGTAAATCCTCAAAAAAACACGTTTAGAAATTCTCATACAACTTCTATATCTTCTATTCATGGTACCTCTTTGGTAAGGTCTACTATAGATACCAGGTATCCAACTCTACTTTTCTCAAGGCATCTCTTAGCCTTTAGTGCAGAGAATGAGTTTCAGTTTACGAGGGAGTTTGGTCCCTGAAAAGTTGAGTTCTTCACCATCCTGGCTCTTATATTTCAATTTCTTTTCCATACACAATAGATTCACGGTGTGCTAACCAATCCATTCCTAAGATGACGTCAAAGTCTACCATCTCGAGTTGAATTAAGGATGCATCCATAGTCTTCTCGCCAATAAAAATTGGACATGGTCCATAACCATTGTCTGGCTCCATTTCTAATCCCATAGGTGATCGTACTAACAGTTTGCAGTCTGAAGGTCTGAGGAGTAGTCTTAGTTTCTTCCCAAAACGATATAGATATAAAAAAATGGGTGGCCCTAGAATTGAAGACTACTCTGGCGGGTATGCCATCTATAGGTACGATACCTGTGATTTTTCCTCCTAAATTAGTCTATATGCTCATACAAGGTATTATGAAACAAAAGATCGGGTCATACCTGTTACCACATCAGGTGATGTGGCAGCGTCTTCAGTAGTCACCGCATAAACCTTTCCTTGCTGCAGTTGTTTCTTTAGTTTAGGGCAGTCCCTTAAATAATGCCTTACTTGATCACAGTTGAAGCATTTTACTCTAGCATTTCCTTGCTTTTGTTGGGATTGATCCGGCTGGTTAGTTTTGGCTGCAACATTAAAACCTTGGGTATAGAAGGGTTTGAAAGTCTTTGTATTTCCTCCATTGAATGTATTCTCGTTTGGCCTCTTAATGCCCCTGTTTTGAGTAAAATAGCTCTCCCTTTGGCTATATTCTAGTACCCGAGCAATTTACAGAGCTTCATTATATATTTTATTTTCCAATCCCAATACATACTCTCGAATGCTTCCCTTAAGTCCCATGACAAACCTACAGGTTTTGATATCTTTTTCTACATGCTAGAGGGAGCAAAGAAGAACAGCTCTTCATAACGCTGCTGGTATGCATCGACAGTCATTTGTCGTTGATACAGGCTCAAAAGCTCCTTCTCCATTATATCTCTGAAACTCCTAAAAAAATATTTCTCGAAGAAGGCTTCTTTTAAGATAGCCCAGGTCAGCTGGGTGTGCTTGGTCAACAGATAACCTCAAGTGGATTTCCACCAGTGATGTACGTCACCTTTCAGCATAAAAGTGGCACATAACACTTTCTCTTCTTCATTAATAGTCATCATTATAAAGTTCATTTCCATCTCATCGATCTAGTGAGCTGGCCACAAAGGATCCAACGGCTTGCCCGTAAACTCCTTTGATTTCATCTTGAGAAAATGCCCGATCAGCCTAAAGTGTTCCAGCTGATTCTGTGCATACACTCCATACATGGGGGGTTGGTACTGATAGTTACCTTGGTTATATCCGCCTTGCGGTACTTTAGGATTCTACACTTGAGCTTGTACTACTGGGGTTTGAGGTGCTTGAGGTACCGAATTGTTTATAATAGAGGCTTGAGGCATAGTATTGCTACCCCCGGGTACGGTACTAGCTTGCCTTGTAGGAATAGGTGTTGTGTTTGCAGCTGGGGGAGCAATTCCCATAGCAGCTTGCATATTCACTTACATTTTATGTAACTGCTACACCTACTGTGCCAAGTTCATAACAACTATGGCCAAATCCGTTGGTGGTGCTAACAAATTTATCGAGTTGGCCTAATTGTTGACTCCTGGTGGTGCTATGTTCTGATGCTCTAGGTTTTCCTCCCGTTCCTCAGAGTTTCCATTGGCATTCACCTCCATAGGTGGTGGTGGAGGTGGGCTTGGGTTACATCCTCTTTGGGTTCCTCTATGCCCAGCCATTTCCTACTATCGACTGAGGTGATGTCTGAAAAGTCAAGGAAATATGTGAGACAATTACAATATACGATGATCTCATGTTAGTCTCACAAGAAACGATGCAAATTTCAAATTTTTAGGGTCATTCAAACAATACAATGCATTTCCAATCGTGTGGTCGATAGGTGTGGTCGCACTATATGCCACTACATGGTTGCGACCACACGAACCCTGGTAGCTCACAGAGAACCAGTAGTCGATCATGTGGTCGCAGGTGTGGTCGACTTTTTAGTCGAATTATATGATCACATGACCCTAGATGAGGGTTTTTAACCCAAATTCGAGCCATTTGTCTTCATTCTTCTTTTGTCTTATACTGTTCATAACTCAACTCACCTCCACTGAGTTGCCACAGTGTTGACCACTCATCTTGAGTGAAATTTTCTCGATCAACCACCAGATTCTCCATCACTACGGTACATTCTTCATTTCTTTGTCCTTTCATTTTAAGTTTTCATTGCTTATTCCAATCTTTACCAAATTAAATTATATTTAACCATAAAAATTTGATTTTTATTAGTAACCCTTGCTCTTAGGCACCCAACGGTCGAAAGCCCTCAAGAAAATTTGGGTTTCATCGGTTGCTTTAGTCAAATGACTGAAAATTCAACTTTTGACCTAGAAATTGGAGATTTTTGCCCACTTTCGAAATCTCTTTAGTTTTTCTGTAATTAGTTACAATTGCCTATTAGATGACTCTTGCAGGATGGTTTGTGACTCATGTAAGTCTTCCTGCCTAAATGTTTCGGTAAAAAGTGAGGCTTTTTCTCCCCTTTACGTTGTTATTTCATCAAATTTTCTGATTTTTTAATTTTTATTGGTTTATGTTCCTTGCAGGTAACATGGTTCGTACCAAGGTTCCCAAAGTCCATGACCCCCGTTGCTTCAGGTCCATTGATGCGGAGATACAATATCTCTGGTATCATCGCAAAAAGGTAGAAGTGTAAGACCCGTATCAAACTAACCCGGTCTTACCACCTTGAACCAAGTCTACCCATCATGGTCGAGCCAAATGGATCAAGTACGTGAGGGAGATCACGATCCCAGGTATTAAACTGACCCAAAAACACTAAAAATATGGGGAGGGTCACACACCCAGCTAGGCAGGGTTGGACCCCCCCAGACAAAAAGTCAGACCCTGAGTTTCTAACCGGGGGTCGGACAATTTAGAACCAGGGGTCGACGGGATCTCCGACCCCCTCATCGACCCCCAGTCTGTCGACAGAAACCGTGATTTGGAAACTTTCCAAATTTCAATGGGATTATTTCCTAATCTCAAGGGGACTTATTTTGAGAGTTTCTACTCTATAAATAGGACGTCCCTAAGCCTCTTTCACTCCTTTTAGAACCCTAATTGGATTGAGAGAAAGAGAAGAGAAAGAGAAGAGAAAGAGAAGAAAAGGAAAAGTGGAGAAGAAGATCGAAGAGAAGGCTTCAGGGAACCAAGCCTAATTCTCAGGTATGGATACTATCTCCATGTAATTCTACAGACCTTAGAATAGATAGTGAAAAGGACATGATCTAGGAGAAACCCAAATCATCCACCCATGGTTAGGTTTTTATGGAAAACCATGGGAGAAATCATAAAAGCCATAAAGGTGAATGAACTACGATTCTAGAACATAAAACATGTGTGGAATGGATTGTAGAAGCAAACCATAGGACCCCAAACACGAAGAATGGACTGTAGGATGAGAATTTCGACTAAACCCATAGGGGGTCGCACGGTTGGTCGATGGCCAATCGACCCCCAGTGTTTGGGAAGTCCAGACTGTGGGTGGTCCCACCCAGGGTCCCGACCCTGGCATCGACCCCCAGTTAACAGCATGTTTTTAAAATCAAAATTAATTCTAATTAAATTCTATCGACTTGATTAGGTCTTCTAGTGATATAATATTGATATTTAGTTGATTCTTAAAGCTTGAAAGAGGACCTACGATCAAGCAAAGGTGAGGGAACAAGACCTAAACTAATTGGTTAATAATAAACTGTTTTATTCTTGAGCCCAATGCCATGATTAATTCTATGCGTGTATGCTTGTTATGTGCATTCAACATGTCATCCAATATTCTATTATTACTGTTCATGCATATTTAAATTATTATTTATAACATGATGATGATAATGATGATAGGAATAGGCATGTGAATGTATGTGTGTGGTTGGTGTGCTTGATGTGAGCGAGTATCAGGGGGAGGTGTCATAGGCGGGGCCTCAGCACTCTAGCTCTATCTCTAACTCAAGTCTTGTCCACTGACATCGTCGTATCTCCATTACCTTAGCAGAACTATTACGTCGTAGGGTATGAGGGGAGGTGGTCTCGGACCGTGTAGTCTTTGACTCTACCGGGGGGCCTTAGCCCTATCTCTATGGACATATTAAGGGATGCTGGGGTGAGGCCTTGGATACACTGATTGGCATTAAGATTGGTTAGTTGCGAGCCCAGTTTGCGAGCCCTCGCCAGCAGGGGCTTACGTGTTGGTATGGGAAACTGATACAGCAATAAACGTGACCTTTGTGTGTACATTGTCCATGGTGGGTGCATGTAGGATGACAATAAACGTTACCTTTGGACGGCTTCACACACTCAAAATAGAGGTGCGGCGGCCACCTATCCTTTCTATAGCACATTGCAAACTTATTTACCAGACCAAAGATATGAATTGAATGCATGCATATGTTTGTTGCATTGTTTTGTTTGCTCACTAAGCCATGATGTATGGTCACCCTCTCGACGTCGAATATTTTTAGTTGATGATGCAGGTACCACTGTCGAAGATTATATGAGTGCTCCGGTGTATGCGCGTGTTGCTGCAATGGAAGCCGAAGACTTAGTGGATACGCATGACTCTTCATGCGAGTGCAACTCATGCGTATTCGATTAGATTTTTCATTTGAATTTATTAAGGAAATGTAATTGATATTTTAGTTACTTATGTCTCAGTTGATACAACATAATTTTATACTTTATTTATGATTATCAAAATTAGATTCCTCAGTTCATTTACTATAAGGCTTCCACTATTGTGTATTTATTCTGATTATGGTTGTGGATGTGCATGGTTTTATTTTAATGGACATAGCCTATTAGAGATCCAGGTTGAACCGTTGGTTTATTAGCAGTTTATCACACTGTTCTGAATGATGTAGAATTGGGGTGTGACAACTTGGTATCAGAGCATCTCAGGCCTTGTTTGTGAAAACGTATACTTCTACAAAAGGTCATGAACTGAGATAAGATAAAAATTTAAAAGCTGTAATAATAACACACCATAAGCATCTGTATTGTTTGAGACTAAATTGAAAGAGAATAATGCATCTATTAAATGAGAAACAAATTTATATACAACCAAAAGGAAGACCAAATGTTTATATATATATAATTAAAGCAGAGTACAGTCCACAGTCCGGACAGTTACTCTGAAATACAAAAAGAAAAATAAAAGAAGTACATCAAGAAGCTAGAGGTGATGGGGGAGGCGGTGCCTCACGGTCTCTATCATAGTCCTCAGTGTAGACTCTAGTCAACCAAGCTATCTGTGTCTGGGTCGTCTGGAGACTAGCTGTTAGATCAGCCACCTGCTGGTCAGTAACACGCTGAGCATCCCTAAGCTCTCCCATCCTCAGGTCAGACATACGCTGAGCCTCTCGTATCTCGTGCAATATCCTCATCATGTCATCAAATGGATAATACGAAGGACCAGCTGCATGCGAAGGACCAGCTGAAGAAGGACCAGCTCTAGTAGCATGAGTAGGTGATGGAGGAGGTATGGCATCTACATCCATGTATAGCCAATCGTCATCATCCCCATGAACCCCTGCTCCAGCGGCTGCTACTGCTGCCTCAACGTCAGCCATCTCCACTTGAGTGCGAGGGCGCACCATCGCGTTCCTCTCCTCATCGCTGACTTGGGCATCCCTCATGCCCATCTTGCAAATAGCCGCCCAATCCAGAGGGGATGAGAAGGATTTCTCCTGAATCTTCTCATCCAATAAATCAACCCCCAGGCGGGTAAGCAAGGTAGTGATCATGCGTCCATAAGGAAGGTTGCCAGTGTGACTGGGCAACGTGGCACTGATCATCGTCCGCATGATGATGTAAGGAAGGCAGACGGGCTACCTAGTTCATATGCAGTACAGCAGGTACTGGGTCAACTAGAAGACCCTCTCGTAGTGTCCACTCTGTGGTATCAGATTATGCTAAATGATCTTGCAGTATACCCATGGATCTGAACGCAGATAACTCGCTTTCATCTCCCAGCGATCAGGTCTGATGAGCTGACGATCGATCTCAGCCCTCATCTGTAATGAAAAGAACTGGGGCTCTCCTAGAGCACAAAACACCAAGGGGCCAGCATAGGAAATGCCCAATAAGTCGGCCAGCTGTCGATAATCAAAGGAAACATCAACCCCCTTTACGTAACTA
Source organism: Protea cynaroides (assembly GCA_028583415.1). Lineage (NCBI taxonomy): Eukaryota > Viridiplantae > Streptophyta > Magnoliopsida > Proteales > Proteaceae > Protea > Protea cynaroides. The sequence continues at coordinate 53,495,705 of CM053275.1, read as the reverse complement.
GTGATCCGAAGCTCACCACCCCTCTCAACATCATTGTAATCTCCTTGAACAAGGGTAAGCTAGCCAAGTCCACTTTGCGGCCGCCCTCTACCTTCTTGCGAGCGTAGTGGGCATACTGTGCCTCGGCTTCATTGGAACAGAAGCGAAGACGGTCATGATCTCTAGGTACCTTGGTACGAGCCATAGTATCTGCAAATAAGAAAGAAAAACAAATAATGGATTAGTAGAGAGTAAAAATTCAAAATTTCGACATAATAACGACGTAAATTGGTCAAAAGCCTCACTTTTCACCCATACACGTGGGCAGGAGGGCTTACATAGATCCTAAACTACCCTATGAGACTCATACAGTCGAAAAATTTCAACTAATTAAATTGAATTGCAAGAAATTTCAAGAAATTCAAAATCTCGACAAAATTAGGGCAAAAAGTGTAAATTTCATGTTTCTCGATAACCAACCGATGAAACTCGAATATTTTTTAGGGCCTTTCATTCCTCGAGCCACCAACAACAAATGCCCCCAATAAAAATCAAATTTTTACGGTTGGAAAAAGATTAATTTGAAAAATACGAGATAAACGAGCAAAAACCTAGGTAAAGAAACACAAAAACATGAAAAGGTAGAAGACATACCTGTAGCGGAGGTGTAGACGACGAGACAAGGAGTGCAAACCACCAACGGATCGGAGTTGTTACTGTAGCAACTCAGAGGGATGAGTTGAGTCGAAGCGGAGAAGAAAGAATGGGAAATGGACTTTGAATCGAAACTTAAAAATCAGATTTTTAGTCCGGGGGTCAGAAAATTCGATTAAAACCATCGACCCACCCATCGACCCTCGCATCGACCCTCGGCTCTCGGGAATCAGACAGAGAACCAGGGGTTGCACCCTGGGTCGGACATACTCCGACCCCCCTATCGACCCCCGGCTCTCGGGAAGAATGGGTGATTTCCCAGGGTCGCATACTGGGGGTCGGACACCCATCGACCCCCACCATCGACCCTACAGTGAAAATACAGCAATTTTGACAGAATGATCTGAAAATTTTGAAATTTGCATTTGTTAGTAGTTTTAAAATATGAGAATGAAGTTTTAATGATTGTCTCTCATGTCCAATGATTTCAGGCAATCCCACTATCAGATTAATTAATGGCGGGACGCAGAATAACCAGACAGAGCCGTAACTCTATTCCACTACTACCACCTGTGGGGGAGAATAGCCAGACACACCCGAAAACACAGGGGAACATGAACACGGCACCATCCATCATAAATGGGCAGGAAAATCCTACAAATCTGCCAGCTCCACCTATAGACTTGGCCACAATCGTAATGAACTTGGCCCAACAACTATAGCAAATGCAACAAGCACAAGCCACTATACAAGCTGCCATAGGCATAACTCCTCTAGCTGCACAGACACCTCCAATGCCAGCAGGACAAGCAAGCACAGCACCAGGGGGGAGTAACATAGTGTCCCACGCACCTCAGACTCCTATCATGCAGGCTCAAGTACAAAATCCTGAGATAGTTCAAGGTGGATATCAATACCAACCACCTATGCATGGAGCATATGTCCTGCAACAACTAGACCACTCCAGCCTGGTGGAGCATTTTTTGAAACTGAAGCCTAGAGAATTTAATGGCAAGCCAATAGATCCTTTGCGTCCGGCACACTGGGTTGATGAAATGGAAAGAAATTTTATGATGATGACACTAAATGAAGAAGAAAAAGTGTTGTGCGCCACCTTTATGCTGAAAGGAGATGCACACCATTGGTGCAGGTCCACCAGGACTTATTTATTAACAAAGCACGCCCAACTGACTTGGGATATTTATAAAGAGGCGTTCTTTGAGAAGTACTTTTTGAGAAGTTTCAAAGATTCTATGGAAAGAGAGTTCCTGAGTTTATATCAGGGACAGATGACCGTGGATGCATATCAACAGCGTTATGAAGAGCTGTTCTTCTTTGCACCCACCAGTATGCAAGAGGAAACCACAAAGACCCGAAGGTTCATCATGGGACTTAAGGGAAGCATCCGCGAGCACGTTCTGGGACATGAAAAGAAAATCTATAATGAAGCGGCACAAATTGCTCGAGTTATAGAATCGAGCCAGAAGGAGAGTTATTTCATGCAAAACAGAGGTATCAAAAGGCCAGCTGAAAATTATCATAATGGAGGGAATAACAAGACATAAAACCCTTCTGTGCCCAAGGCTATACCGCTCCAACCAAGACTACTCCCGTAGCTCAACAGCAACAAAAGCTAACTACTGAAGGGATAAAATGTTTTAACTGCAACCAAGTGGGACATATGGCAAGGGAATGTCCTAAGCCCAAGAAGCTACATCAAGGATGAGTTTACGTGGTTACATATGAGGATGCTGCCGCATCGCCTGATGTGTCACAGGTATGACTTAAATTTTAGTTAGTGGTATTACATTATATAAGCATGTAGACTAAACCAAAACAAATCACAGGTATCATACCTATTAATGGCATTCCCGCCAGAGTACTCTTTGATTCAGGAGCTACTCATTCCTTTATATCTGTGACATTTGGAAAGAAGTTAAATCTACCCCTTAAATCCTTAGACTACAAACTACTTGTACGATAACCTATGGGATTAGAAGTGGAGTTAGAAAGAGGTTATGGACCATGTCCAGTTCTTATCGATGAAAAGACCTTGGATGCAACCTTGATCCAACTTGAGATGGCAGACTTTGATGTCATCTTGGGAATGGACTAGTTAGTTCGACATTCTGCAAACCTATTGTGTGCCGAAAAGAAGCTGACATTTAAGGACAAAGAAGGAGCAGAGTTCAGTTTTTCAGGAACCAAACTTCCCCGTAAACGAAAGCTCATACTCTCGGTGCTAAAGGCTAAGAAGTGCATTGAGAAAGGAGCAGTCAGTTATTTAGTATCTGTGGTCGACCTTACCAAGGAAGCACCACGAATGGAAGATATTGATGTCGTGCAGGACTATCCAGACGTATTTCTTGAAGAATTACCAGGATTACCACCCGACCGAGCTACAGAGTTTGTTATAGATCTTATACTTGGAGCTGCACCAGTATCGAAAGCACCTTATTGAATGGCTCCTACCGAACTGAAGGAATTGAAAGTACAACTACAAGAACTGCTGGACAAGGGTTACATTCGCCCTAGTATATTACCATGGGGAGCGCCAGTATTATTCATGAAGAAGAAGGACGATAGCATTCGATTATGTATAGACTACCGAGAACTGAATAAACTGACAATCAAGAATCGGTATCCATTGCCTCGGATCGATGACCTATTCGATCAGTTGCAAGGTGCCAAAGTGTTCTCCAAGATCGATCTTCGGTCAGGCTACCATCAGCTGAAGATTAAGGATGGTGATATTCCCAAGACAGCATTCAGGACCAGATATGAACATTATGAATTCTTGGTTATGTCTTTTGGATTGACAAACGCACCAGAAACGTTTATGGAACTAATGAACCGGATTTTCCATGACATGTTGGATACGTCGATTATTGTATTCATTGATGATATATTAGTCTACTCCAAAGACGAGAAAACTCATATTAAGAATCTAAACGCCGCTCTGCAGCGACTACGGAAGGAGAAGCTCTACGCCAAATTTTCAAAGTGTTTGGCTAAAGGAAATCGCATTTCTAGGCCATGTAGTATCCGCTGAAGGAATTAAAGTGGATCCCAGCAAAATCGAGGCTATTTTAAAGTGGGAAGCACCGAATAACGTTGCAGAAATTAGAAGTTTCTTGGGTCTAGCTGGGTATTATCGTCGATTTGTGGAAGACTATTCCTGAATTGCCATACCTCTTACCAGTTTGACTAAGAAGGGCGAGAAGTATGTTTGGACGGATAAATGCGAGAAGAGTTTCCAAACCTTGAAGGCTAGATTGATATCAGCTCCAATCTTGACCATCTCGGTTGCAGGACAATCATTTATCTTGTATACCGATGCGTCAGGACTGGGATTAGGATGTGTACTTGTGCAAGGAGAACAAGTAATTGCTTATGCCTCAAGACAACTGAAAACACATGAGAAGAACTATCCCACTCATGATTTGGAACTAGCAGTAGTAGTACATGCTGTCAAAATATGGAGAATTATTTGTACGGGGAGAAGTTTTAGATTAAATCAGACCATAAAAGTCTAACTTATCTATTTAATCTGAAGGAGCTGAATATGAGACAAAGAAGATGGTTGGAACTATTGAAAGACTATGATTGTGATATCCAGTATCATTCGGGGAAAGCTAATGTAGTAGCCGATGCGTTGAGTTGAAAGGCAATGATAAAATCTCAGGGAGAGGTTAGCACAACCGCCGCAATGTGTACTACCAAAAAGGTATTTAAGCACGGTAATGAGCAGTTCCTGATAGATGCACCAGATGGATCAGCCAACCAAGGGTTTATTCATCGATTTTCAAATATGTTCACCGCATTGAAGATTATACCAGATATAGTAGATGAAGTTAAGACAGCTATAAAATCAGACCCTTACCTAAGAACGGTATAAGAGGACATCGAAAAAGGTAGGACTAACCGTGAGTTCACCTTGCACGAAGAAAAGGTACTGAAGTACAAAGGAAAAATATGTGTACCCGAAACAGAAAGCTTGGACATTAGACACCGATTGATGAAAGAAGCCCATACCACCATCTATTCGATACATCCTGGAAGTACAAAAATATATCATGATCTAAAGAAATTATATTGGTGGAGAGAAATGAAAGTAGATGTAGCTAAGTTTGTGTCTCAATGCCTAAATTGTCAGAAAGTAAAGGCTGAACGACAAATATTGGCAGGACTGTTACAGCCGTTACCGGAACCAGCATGGAAATGGGACTGCATCACTATGGACTGCGTCACAGGATTACCTTTGACTCCTCGAGTAGTTGACACGGTTTGGGTGATTGTAGACTGCCTGACTAAAACAGTTTTCTTTATACCGATACGACCTCAGTATACACTGGAGAGGTTAGCTAAGCTGTATGTGGATAACATTGTGCGATTACATGGTGTACCTGAAAGCATTGTGTCCGATAGATATCTACGATTTACTTCAAAGTTTTGGGAAGGATTGCAAAAGGCTATGGGTACAACATTGAAGTTTAGTACCGCATTCCATCCATAGACAGACGGACAGTCAGAGCGTACAATTCAGATTCTAGAAGATATGCTTCGAGCATGTGTGATTGATTTTAAAGGATCATGAAACCAAGACTAGCGGAGCACTATATATACGTAATTTTTGAAAACCCTACTAAAAAAAATCAAAGATTTTTATAAATTTATATTTATTCGTAGTTATTGGCGTAATAGAATTGGATGAGAAAGCCCATTATCCGTATGATGAAACAGCTCCTGATGCGAAGTTTTTTGGTTGTATTGGGAGAGCTCTCTCTCTATGTTGCATGCCTCCCCCCTTACCGATGCATTTTTACATCCCACAGCTTCGGCAGATCGCTTAGCCCCGTTCATCTTCGGCGCAAGAGCTCTCGATCAGTAAGCTATTACGCACTCTTTCAAGGGTGGCGGGATGAAAAGTTACCATTGACTGAGTTCGCTTATAACAATAGCTATCAGGCTACTATACAGATGTCACCCTATGAAGCACTGTATGGCCAAAAGTGTCGAACTCCTTTGTTTTCAAATGAAGTTGGGGAACGTAGTACTGTTTGACCAAAATTTATTAAAGAGACTTGTCGAGTGGTCAACATTATCAAGGAAAGAGTGAAAACAGCTCAGAATCGTCAGAAGCAATATGCAGATACCTGACCCCGAGACCTTAAATTCATCGTGGGTGATGAAGTATTCTTAAAAGTATCGCCTATGCGAGGATTGAAACGGTTCGGACAGAAAGGGAAACTAAGTCCAAGATATGTCGGGCCATATGAGATTCTAGCTAAGCATGGGAAAGTGGCGTATCAGTGAGCACTACCACCATCTATGTCAAGTGTGCATGACGTATTTCATATTTCCTTATTGAAGATGTATGTCAAGGATCCAACGCACGTTCTGATAGTAGATTTACCTGATTTGATTGATGATTTGACATTTGAGGTAACACCAACTGAAATCACCAGCTGAAAGGTTCAACGACTACACAACTGTGATATCTATTATGTTAAGGTCATCTGGAGAAGTAGAGATATAGAAGAAATTACATGGGAAGAAGAGAATGCTATGCGAAAGCAATACCCTCAGTTATTTGACTCGAAAGGTATGTACAATTTCGAGGATGAAATTTTTATAAGTAGGGGGGAGTTGTAAGACCCGTATCAAACTAACCCGGTCTTACATCTGGGAACTCTCGAACCACATCTATATCCTCTATCTTGTGTGACTCCGCCGTGATGTCGACTACAGATACTAGATACCCCACTGCCCCTTTCTCTAGGCATCTCTTAGCCTTTAGGGCGGAGAGAATCAGCTTCCGCTTCCTAGATAGCTTGATCCCAGTGAAGCTATACTCCCTTCCCTTTTTGTCAGTAAGCACAAGCTTCCTTTCACCACATAATAGGACGGCTGAATGATGGCCTAGCCAATCCATTCCCAAGATGACATCAAAGTCTGCCATCTCGAGTAGCACTAGGCTTGCTTCTAAGTCTCGGCCCTCAATACATACAGTACATGGTCCATAATATTCGGTCAAAGCCACTTCGACTCCTAGTGGAGAGCGAACTATCAAGCTTAGGTTCAAGTGCTTGATTGGTAACTCCATTCGCTTCCCAAAAAAAATTGAAACAAAGGAGTGCATGGCCCCAAAGTCAAATAATACTCTGGCGGGTATACCAGCTACATTTACAATTCTTGAAATTTTTATCATCCCTTAGTTCTATATGCGCATACACACAAATGAAAATTAGTAAGCCAAATAGTAAGGGATAGAGTCCTACCAGTGACCACATCAGATGATGCGGCTGCCTCTTCAGTGGTGACCGCATAAAATTTTCCTTGCTGGGGAGGTTGCTTCCTAGGTAGAGTGCAGGTCCTTGCAATATGACCCATTTGCTGACAGTTGAAACATTTGATATTCGGGTTAAATCTGGCATTCTGTGGCACAGGTGGTGCCGTGATACCAAGTTGTCACACCCCAATTCTGATCCAACCAGAATGGTGTGAGTGAACCGTCATTGAACCAATGGTTCACACCAGGATCTCGAATAGGCCATGTTCACTCATACAAACCATCACACATAACCACAATCAGAATATAATTGTACAGCGGAAGTCTTTAAAATAAAATGAACTGAGTATCTATTGATAATTTAAATAAGTATCCAATTATTCAAATCCAAACATAAAATAAATATCTTTTACATCCCTTTTATATCAAACAAAATTAACTGAAACGAATAAACAAAATCCGATCACAGGTACACGTAGAAAGGGCACTCACATGAAGCGTCATGCTCGTCCTCTCTTGCCTGTACGTCCAACGCCGCTACACCACCATACGCCGAAGCGTTCATGTAGTCATCCACAGTGTAACCTGCATCAACATCTAAAAACATGTATATATACAAAGGGTGAGCTCACAACTTAGCTCAGTATGACAATCAGACAGTTTCACAATATTATGCATGAGTAACAATCAATTTTATGTTGTGGTCTGGTTTTAAGTTTGCAATGTGCTATAGAAAGGTTTGGTGTCCCCTGCACCTCTATACACGAGTGTGTGGCACCTCATGGATCACACCCCCATTGGCCCACATGCACCCATCATGGAATAGAGATAGAGCTAAGATACCCCGTACCTCCCCTGATGCTCTACCCATACCAGTACCTAAGCCCCTACTGGCCAGGGCTCGCAAACTGGGCTCGCAACTAACCAATCCTATATGTCATCAATGTATGCTCTATCCCAGCACAGCCGTCTACGGCATAGAGATAGAGCTAAGGCATTCCCACACCTCCCCTGATGCCCTATCCGCAACCAACCTGCTAGGATAGATACATAACGCAGGTAGACCCTATCCCAACATAAATCCCTACGGTATAGAGATAGAGCTAAAGCATCGTAGACAATCCAGCGTTGACTCGGAGACCACAGTGCCACATAACCATGGCCAGGCCAACATCAATATCGGAGACCACCGTACCACGACCTTCCCCTGATGCCCCACCCGTACCAAGCATGTTAAGACAGAATACTACAAAAGGTGCTAGTGTGAGGAGTTATCCCAGGCCCATGCCCCACTGCACACACTAACGAAAACAATCACATGCTTAATAATCACATCTTATCAATGCATGAACAATAATAATAACTGAAAGTAAAGGATGGCATGTGAATATGCACAAACATCACATCATATATATTCAGGTGATTAACAAAGATTTACTGTCCATTAATTATTAAGTTTAGGTCAGATTCCCTTCCCTGACGCTCGTTTGATAGCTTGCTCCACGTCGCAAGATCCAAACGGGAGGTCACAAAGTCCTACAATATTATTAGGGTTTCATTAGAATAGACTTCTTAGGGTTTCATGTTGGTCGGAAACCAACAAATTTACAAAAATACCCTCACAGAGCTGACCAGTGGCATGTACCGGTCGTAGCTCTGTGGGGAAGACTGGCGACCGGTATGGTCAGCCGGTCCCCACAGACCAGCCTCCCGAGGGATACCGGTGGCAACATACCGGCCGCACTGTGTGCAATCGGTATAGTCGACCGGTATGTCCCCGGAAGACCATACATGGGTTTTTCGACTGCCGTCGATCAACCTCCATGGATTTCCAAGGTTTCTCCTATCCATTCTAAATCTAATCATTGAGTTAGAGTTATCCCCAACTCATTCGACTCTAGTTTCGATGAATATCATCTCGGAACTCGAATATAGGGTTTGACGGCAACCTAGGGTTTATTGGCCAATTTAGGGTTTTAGATCAATACCTACTTTGCATGGTATTGATCCACCCACACAATTAACATAGCGTAAGAAGATTGATTCGAACACTTACCGTTGACTGGCATAACGTGAGCGTCGTCGAACGGTAATGGCGGCACCTCCTTCTTCTTCCTAACTCCTTATCCTTTCCAACCTCCTTCTCTTCTCTAGGGTTTATGAGAGATAATGGAAAGGATTTGAGGAGGCTTAATGGTGTATTTTTAGGCTAGAATTAGGGTTTAGTAACCCTATTAGGATTAGGAAAGTCTTAGGATTCAAAATCAGGAAAGTGGGACCCTCAGAAGTCAATTTCCGAATTTCCACATTCAACTGCGCAGAGCTGACCGATCGACCGGTACCAAGACCGGTACCATCGACCGGTCAACATAAAATCATGTTGATTTGATCGTCTTTGGTCCGAATTCATACCTGTTTGTCATCCGCTCGTCCCGTCTGGCCCGGTGATGATCGGAAGACCTGCTACGACACAAAACCATGGTTTAGACCGGGTTTACGGAGTGCGGGTCTTACACTGATAATCCACTCTCATCTAGCACCTTAACCACACATACAATCACATGCCTATTCATTTTTTTTCTTTTATTTTTTCTTTTGTGTGTCTCTAAGCATTTCTTCTTTTTTTAATTCTAAAAAAAAAAAAAAAATCTCCAATGAAATTCAGATCTGGGAAATTTGAGAAAAAAAAAAGTTCGATAAAAAAGTTTACAGTGAAAAAGATCAAGGAAGTTGGGTGGTAGTTGATGTTTCCTCAGTTTAAAATGAGAAGGGTATAAACGTTTAGACAAAATTTCCAACTCTCTTCCGTCAGTTAATAGGGTAACATGAATTTTGGGTGGTAGGTGATGTTTTTAAAAAAAGTGGGTGGTAGGTGATGTTTCACAAACTATTTGTGTACTACGTAAAAATTTCCCACACATACACACACACACACACACACACACACACACACACACACACACACACATATATATATATATATATATATATATATATATATATATATATATTATTTATATATATATATATATATATATATATATATATATATATATATATATATGTGTGTGTGTCTGGTGAGCACAAAATGGGGTATAGTCTACAACCTAGACCGTTACCCTATACACATAATGAGTACCAAAAGGTAGATAAACATGAAGTAAGTAAAAAGAAATGATAGTGTAATCACTGAGGATCCATAGTAGGGGGTGGATCTGAACCACTCTGCTGAGCTACTGGTGGAGGCGGCATACACCGATGGAATCCTTCTGTGAGAGCCTGGTGGTATACATGGAGAACTACCCCGGCAGACACCATGGAGGCTCGAACCCAACAAATATCCTCATCAAAGGGATCTTGATGCCTCACTATGGCCTACTGAACATGCTGCATGCTGGCCAAATCCTCTACTATCTTCTGTTGACCCTCCTAGATAGTGGTGAACATCCCCTCAATGCGAGCCATACGTCTACCAGGCCTAACCTCTGTGGTAGTGGTGGGACCTCCCTCTTACTATCGCTGTCCTCTCTGGCAGCTACCCTATATGCCACTAGATGTCTCCAATGTGCCCTCCTACGTGGCTCTCGATCACCTCGAGTTCTGTGTCAAACATTACTAAATCGTGAAGCTGCATCTAGATGATGCTAGTCCAACCAAATGGGGATGATTCCTTCCTATTTTCCATCACCTCTCCAGCGAAGCACTCCAAAGTGAGTGAATATGTGAGACAATAGATGACCATATTGTAGTCTCCCATCTAGACCCAGTTGCTCTACTATGAATAGAATTTGTCTCAAAATGATGTATGGGAGAAACAACTGCGCTCTCCGAACCATACAGTGCATCACGTACATAGCAAACATATTTAGCTCATCTCTGTGCCCAGCTCTGGGAAGTATGTTGTGCCGTATTATGCCACTGATGATCCTGGGGATGGGTTTGAAGTCGGGCTCAATGTTCCCAGCTTCCATGCCCAATTTCTCTAGGCGAATTTATCTCCCTATGTATGGTGGTCTATTGATCATCCGTTCAATCTACAACCTGACGAGGCCCAAAGTACACCATTTTTCTATCGATGGATACGTTGAGTAGGGCGCCCAGACTAGCAATGCTCAGGCTGATCCGCATGCCCTTCACCATGCTGGTGAGACGTAGTACACCTACCTCATCAATAGTGTGGCCTATGTTACAGAAGAAGTGCCTTACCAAGCTGGGGTACACATTGTCCCAAATATGCAAGACTGGGGTCCAGCCTAGTACATCAAAATGCACCCCAGTAGCAAATCTGCTCAACTCCTCTAGGATTATGTAAAGCATTGCCTCAACCTTGGCTGCGCCAAATTTCATCTGATTTTGATTGCAGTCATATGATAAGAAGTATGTCTTGTCAAACCTCCTGGATGAGACGATCCTACCCTCTCTACCACATGCCATAGTGTCTACATGTAAACCAAATGAAGATTTGGTAGTTAAGAAATACCATCTACGTTGTGTATGAGAATGTTAGACAAAGAAATATGATCTGTGGGGACGCAAATCGATCCTAGTATGGAGACCAGTACCACACCATTAGAGAACCACCAGGTTATAATACCATTGCATGAGATAGCCTATAAGGTTTTCCTCATTCCCATGCAATGTTTGAGAATCAAGGGAAAACCCTAGATATGCCAAATGAAGTAAAGAAAATAAAGGAAAAAAGGGTAACATATCTAAATAGAAGGAAGTTGGGTTGTGCCACCCAATATATCATAAAATCACCAAGAAAGGGGGGAAAACCTTTAGAAAACAAGAGGGAACCCTTTATCTCTCTTTCCTCATAGAATTTCTCTGGTGTGCGCTCCAAATGAGGACCCACGAGTCCTTTTATCAGATTTTGGTTTCCACCAAACCCGAGGGCTGGCAACTTAAACGTTACCTCTGCTTCGATCCTCTGGTTAACCAAGAGTCAAGTCAATAGATCATTTGGTTCCAAATTTACCATAGGCATTTAAACCTTAACCGGAGTCACATACCCCTGATTCATGCCTCCTGTATGATTTAAAAATTTTATAAGTGTTAAGTTGACATATTAATCAAATGGTCCACCATCTACCATATCCTCCATTTAACCAACTAGAAGCAGGTTATGCTGCAGAGTGATATGAACTGGATGCATTATTGGATGGTATAGAACCCGGTATCCATCACCTGGTTCTCCTAATAAATTGGGGGGATTACTAACCAGTCCATCCTAACCGGATGAAGGTGCTCTCAGTTACTACCCCCAGTTCAGAAAAATACTTTTAAAGACTTTGAAAAAGGATAAATTTTTGATGCATTGCTTATACCTACCATAACATGATGTGCATAAGTTATTGTCACACCCTGTTCCCGATGTATCGATACTCTGGAATATAATAGGATCTCTCTATCCTATCAGGGCATAAGAAATCCCCTTCCAGGATCGCCCATCATGGTACTCCACCACTCAATCCAGATAAAGAATTATCAGAGTAAAATTTACAATCTTATTTTAAAACAATCATTCATACTAAAGAAGGTAAATTCGCGAAAGACTTAAAACTAAGATCCAATTCTCAAGAGTTGACAAATTACTAATTAAAACTTATATATTTAAGTTCCAACCATAAGTAAATTCTTTGTCCAATTATTCCAAATAAATACTTCAAAGCCAAATAAAATATTGTTCAAAGTTTATCTCCAACATAAACCCAAAATAAAATAGATAATCCCAACTAAAGAGAAAAAACATGGGCACAGTCTAAATCTAAACACAGAATTATGCATCGCATCAAGAATCAGAGATATCCTCCTCAGGTTCAAAGTCCTCATCCTCTACATCAGAAGGATTGTAACCTGAAGCGTTAAATGAAGAACCTGCAACATCTAAAATAATTTGGTTTGTGCGCACAAGGTAAGCTTAACCACCGAGCTTAGTAAGAAAACTAAACGTGCAATAAGAAAAATGCATGCAACTATCAACTATGGTCTTGTAAATAACTGTAAGTGCTAGCTTAGGACAACCCACACATGGAGTCTCCAGACTGCATGGTCTCCTCCCATCAGATGATACCGCTCCACTGGGTATACAGTATCACCCCCAAGAATGGATATGTCATTATGGATTAAGATCGTATTATGCCGGCCACTTGCCCACAACTCATCCCAAGCCTTTATTATGCCAACCATTTGAGGAAATGGAAATATCATTAGTCGACTGACCAGCCCATCCACACTATGTTGGGTATGGGGAGCATCGTAGCTATGTTCATACCACCTTTTTATTGCACCCATGCCATTATATAACCCCCTAATGGCTAGGGGTATAGTTATAAGGATAATTATGTTCAACTGGCCATGTCCACCTAATTAATCATATTACTGGACCATAACATTGCCAAGCTTTCGACCCCATCCATCCTCTTACCTAGGACATCGTGACATGGCTAAGTTACATATGTTTAATGCAAAAAGGCGTCAATAAGAAGTGGTGCAAGCGTCCCATTCCACCCACCTTCCTCCTTACCGACTTAGCCAGACATCATGAATTAAACAAGGATTAGTCACTATTGTGTAAAGGTAGAAGGTATCCCATTCTACCTGTCCTCCAATCCTTACTGGCATTGTTGATCCCAAACACAATGATGCATATGCATGATTACACAAGTAATTTATTAGATGGCATGTTATCACTCAAGTGCATGTTATCAATTGCATTTAACACACTGTAGAATTCCATATGGCTAATTCTACCAAACAAGGGTTTAGTTTCCTTATAGGCAGTTAGAGAGTAAATCCTCGACAAGTCGATCAGGTAGTTGCCTACCAGAGTCCTCGTAGCTAAGGATCATGATCATAAATAATAACATTCGTTAATGTGTTATTCAATAGAATTAATCAGGTTTCTCTTTAAGTTCATTATTTTGGTGCTCATAGCATTAATAGTTTATCTGATAACTTATGCCTATTATTCACTGTTTGTTTATCATGACATAGCATCAAAGGGGTTCACTATTGCTTTCATTCATTATCGTTTGTAACCTTAGGGTATGCCTAAACTTTGCAGCAAGCCTACTATCCATAGGAGATAGGTGAAATGAATACTAATTCTCTACAAGACGATAGACTTGCTAACCAAAATTTCCTTTTAAGAGCCTTAACACTAAGAAGGACTTCTTATAACGAAGTCAAGGGTTCATATAGGGGGTCAGGTTACTAATCCCTAAGGTTCCACATTTACTGTCCAAGGGTTTCTTACCATTTAAAATAGTTACCAGCAAGCTACCTAAACAAACTATAGGGTATTTAGTTAAAATAACATAACGAATGTTTATCAACAATTGATTTCAGAGATCTAAACCCATAAGCAGGCTCACAAAAATTCCAATAAGCTATTGACCAGGGATGGTCAATAATAGAGGTTGAAATCATGTGTAGCACATGGTAGATCACACTGTCACACCCTAATTCTGCACCAACCAGAATGGTGTGATGAACAATCAATAAACCAACAATTCAACCAGGATCTCACAATAGGTTATCCCACATATGATAAACCAAAATACATTCCACATTAATCACAGGTAAAAAAAATAAATAGCGAAAGTCTTACAGATAATGAACTGAGGTCTAATCATGATAAATAATTAATATTCCATTTATTTCCAAGTAACCAAAACATAACTTAATACATATTACAATATCCAAATAAGAAAACTAAACACTAAACGTATCCACCGTTGAAACTCTCGCTTAACGAACCATGTTCGTCCTCCACAGCTTGCTCATCATAGCAGCCACATGTTCATATGTGGACGTGTCAACATAATCTTCAATCATAGTACCTGCAACATCAGAAACTAAAAAGAATTGCGCGCGCGAGGGTCAGCTCTCTAACTTGAGCTTAGTGAGTAAACAAAACAATGCAACAATCATATGCATGCGATCAATTCATATCTGTGGTCTGGTATATAAGTTTGTGATGTGCTATAGAAAGAATAGGTGGCCGCCGCACCTCTATACATGAGTGTGTAGAAACGCCCAATGAAAACGGCACTGTCGCCCCACATGCACCAACCATGGACAATATACACCCCATGAAAATGGCATGGTTGTACCGGTTGCCCATACCAACACGTAAGCCTCTGTTATCAAGGGCTTGCAAATTGGGCTTGTAACTAACCAACCCTAATGTCAAACAATATATCCAAAGCCTTACCCCAGCATCCCTCAACACATCCATAGAGATATAGCTAGGGTCTAGTGACCAGGCTGAACCACAATGCCATGTCCCCCCTGATGCCCTACGACATATTAGTTCCGCTAAGGTATTGGCGATACGACGATGTTAGTCGACAAGACTTGAGTAGAGATAGAACTAGAGTCTGGTGACCAGGCTGAACCACAATGTCACGTCCTCCCCCTGATGCTCCACTCGCATCAAGCACACTAACACTTGCTTAGTGGACATGACTTGAATAGACCATGGCACAATATACCCCGATGAGAACGGCATCGAAGTACCGGTTGATACCATCCCTACCCGCACCATGTACACCCACCAAACACAAACATTCACATGCCTATTCCTACCACCATCAACATCATCATGTTATAATTAATAAATTTAAATATGCATGAACAATAATAATAGAAATATTGGATGACATGTTGAATGCACATTACAAGCGTACACGCATATCACAATCATGGTATTGGACTCAAGAAATAAAAATAGTTTATTATTAACCAATTAGTTTAGGACTTGTTCCCCCACCATTGCTTATTTGTAGGTCCTCTTTCAAGCCTTAAGAATCACCTTTATATCAATATTATATCACTAGAAGACCTAACAAAGTCGATAGAATTTAATTAGAATTTATTCTAATTTTTATAGCTTGCTGTTAACTGGGGGTCGATGCCAGGGTCGGAGGTTCCATCGACCATGGGTGCGACCACCCCTATCCCTGGGTTTCCCGAATGCTGGGGGTCGATGCTAGGGTCGGATGTTCCATCGACCCTAGGTGCGACCCCCCATGGTTTGAGTCGAGAATATCAAATTTCATCCATTCTTTCATGTTTGGGTCCTATGGCTTCCTTCTATAGTCCATTCCATACATGTTCTATGGTGTAGAACTATTCTTTATTCACCTACATGGTTTCAATGATCTCCTCCATGGTTTCCATTGAAACCTAACCATGGATGGATGGTATTAGGGTTTCTCCTAACCTAACTCCATCATAATCTATTCTAAGCTTTTAATTCAGATGGGGATTAAGGTTCATACCTTCTGTAGTCTGAGTTTCCAAGATATCTCTGAATTTCTTCTTCTTCCTTAGCCTTTTCAAGTTTTCCTTCTCTTCTTCTCTTCCTTCTCTTTTCTTTCTCTCAATCCAATTAGGGTTATAAAAGGAGTGAAAGAGGCTTAGGGACGTCCTATTTATAGAGTAAAACCTCCCAAAATAAGTCCCATTGAGTTTAGGAAAGGTTCCAATTGAAATTAGGAAAGTTTCCTAATTTTCGGTTCGTGCTGTTTTTCTCGATTACCGGGGGTCGTTGGGGGGTTGGACAATCCGAGACCCCTTGCGACCCCTGGTCACGGGTCGATGGTGGGGGTCGATGGGGGGGTCGGACCTGCCTGTTTAGGCATGCGACCCTACCCTCGTTTTGACTATTTTTTGAGTAAAATTTTATATTGGATCTTGGGTTTCTTTACACACTTGGTCCACTTGGCTCGACCATGATATGTAGATGGGTCACGACACGAAATGTAAGGTTAGACCGGGTTCGTGGCATGCGGGTCTTACAACTCCACCACCCTTAAAAGAAATTTTGTCCTCGAAATTTGAACGTATGGATTTTACAACTCCCCCATCCTTAAAATAAATTTTGTCCTCAAAATTTGAATTCAGGTGGAAGTTCTACTTCCGCATTGCATCTTTTCCTTTCCATACCATCTTCTCCACATCTTGTCTTTTCCAGACTATCTTTATATAATAATTATCCCAGTTTTTAAGATGTTGTACCTTACAACTAGTGAACTAGGCTGGTACCACTTCAATAGTTAAATCTTTTATCCACTCCAGTGAATCAGTGGTCAATTCTTTTGCTATGGATCTCCCATGTACTTCTTCAATAGAGACACACGAAATACATCATGCACACTAGACATGGATAGCAGTAACGCTAATTGATATGCAACTTTTCTACGTCTCTCCAAAGTTTATAAGATCCAACACATATATAGAATATAACTTTCCATTCATGTCTAATCGTTTCAAACTATGCATAAGTGATATCTTCAACAAAAAAAAAACACTTTGTCACTTATGGCGAACTTGAGGTCTTGGTGTCTCTCCTGACAATCCTGAGTTGTCTTGGACCCTTTTTCTTTGATCTTGTCTTCCACTCGACAGTTTCCTGCAATTGACTTAGGTCTTAAAACTCTTCATTCACTAACTTCATTCCAAAAGAAAGGAATTTGAAATTTCTACCTTACCATGCTTTATAGGTGACATTTACATAGTAGCTTGGTAGCAACTTCAATTCACGGTTAACTTCTCAACTCAAGCTCCTTGAAATCAATTTCACAAACTCAGGCATATCTCTTAGGATCTATATAGTCCGCCCCGACTGTCCGTCGGTTTGAGGTAAAGTGTGGTACTAAACTTCAACTTTGTCCCCATTATTTCTGTAGGTCCTCCCAAAACTTCGAGATAAGACATAAGCCTCTGATCGACACTAAGCTCTCATGCATACCATTCAATCTGGAAATATCATCCACATATAGATTAGTTAGCCGCTCCAAAGCATACTAGGGTCGTATAGCAATGGAATGAGCTATATTTTCCCTTTTTTTCCCCCTTTTTTTTTTTTTTTTGTCCCACAAAAACCAACCGTTCAACCCCTTTTTTTTTTTTTAGTTTTCCCCCTTTTCCCAATCTTTTCACTCACACAAACAAAATTTTTAAATAATAAAAGGTTAAAATTTAAAAATAAAAAAAAATAAAATAAAAAAAAAAAATAAAAAAAAAATAAAAATTAATTTTTTTTTTTTTAATAAAAAAAAAAATAAAAAAATAAAAAATAAATTTTTAAAAAAAAAAAAAAAAAAAACAAAAAAAAAAATTCAAACCCCAAAAATCACGAGGCGGGTCGGGGGGGGGGGGGTCTCCCCCCCCCCCCCCCCCCCCCCCCCGCGCCCCCATAAGGCGTATATAAAAAAAAACAATCACCCAAATTATATCATTTGATCCGGGTAGTATTCGTGTGGAAAATCGTTGGGACATAATTCATTGTAATGGGCGATGTCAATGCCAAGACTTGAGTTAGAGATAGAGCAAAGCCGAGACCCGCCAAAGGTTAACGTTTATTGACGTTCTCATCACACCTCCCCCCCCCCCCCAGCACACCAACCACACACATACAATCACATGCTATTCTATCATCAACATCATCATCATGTTAACAGCTCACCTTAGCTTGCTAATAGATATTTTCCAAGCTTTCGATTCACTGTTATAACGGTACTATATTGCAACCTAACAAAGTTAGGGTCGATGCTAGGGCCGATAGTGGTTGTTGACCCGGGGGGGGGGGGGGGGGGTGGGGTGGGTTTTTTTTTGTCAAAACCATGTATGATCATCACCCTCATGGTTTTCCATGAAACCTAACCATGGATGGATGGTTGGGTTAGGGTCCGAGAAACGTTTGTCTTGTGGCTTAGGGGCGCCCTTTAGATAAACTGGTGCCATAATAACGGTGAAAGTGTCCCAACCGGAAAAAAGGGAAATTTCTATTTTTGGATGGGAGGGCGGCCGTCGACCCTGGGTCAGTCCGACCCTCCCTCAAAAGCGAGGGTCGATCTTTCGTTTGGGAGGTCCGCCCCCTTGGTGTGCGACCCCCCTAGATTATTTTTTGGGCCGATTTCACCCGGGATCTCGAACATGCACTGCTCTGCCGGGGGGGGGGATTGGGTTGGGGGGGGGGGGCGGGGTTGGATGGGGGGTTTTTTTTAATAAAAAGGGGGGGAAAAAACAAATAATATTAAAAATCGGTGTGGGGGGGAGGGGGGGGAGAATTTATTTTAAAGGTGTGTTTTTTTTGGGGGGGGCGGGGGTGGGTGTTGCTTGTCTTTCGGCCTTTACTTGCGGTAATCGGAACACGCACTAACCACCTTTGTTATCATTCCTCATTACTAATACAATCTAACAAAATTGTTACTTTTACTTCATCCATTAATTCAGAGATGATCTTTAATGCCATAAACGTAACCGAACTATTGTTTCATAATTCATCCATAAGTTCTCACTCAATTGGATCATCACTAGCTTCTATTATATGTTACTCTTCTTCCAAATCTGAATCTATTACTGCGAAACATAAAGCAACATTTATACTGAGTCCTTCCTTGGACTTCGTAATTTCCTTTTTGCTTAAGGCCTTAGCTACTACATTAGTCTTGCTCGGGTGACATTGAATAACACAGTCTTAATCCTTCAAGTATTCTTAACCATCTCCTTATCCTCATGTTCAACTCTTTCTGATGAGGATATAAATAAAACACTAGTAATCCGATCTAATCTAAAATTCTTCTCCGTTTAAATAATGTCTCCAAGTCTTGATTGCATGAGTCACAATTGTTTACTCCAATCATGAGTTGGGTAACTCTCCTCATGCTCTTTCAATTTTCTTAAAGCATATGAAATCGCTTATTGACCTTACATCAACCCGCATCCTAGATCCAATCCGAAAGCCTCGATGTATAGGGTAAAAGGTTCCTTGGTTTTTGAATGATTAAGGTGAGAGTTGATATCAATCTTACTTTAGAATCTGGAAATATTCTTTACCCTTGTCAGTCAAATTAAACTCCTCTCCCTTCCTGATTAGCTTGGTAAGAGGTTTTGCGATCTTAGAGTGGTCCTTCAAAATCGTCAGTAATAACCAGCTAAACCCAAGAAACTTCTGATCTTCGCAATACTCTTTAGGTGTTTCTCACCATATGATTACCTCTATCTTAATAGGGTCCACTTTAATCCCTTTTTATGATGCTACGTGATTTAAGAAGATCATTTTGTTTAATCATGTCTCATATTTCTTGGACTTGGCATAAAGCTTTTTCCCTTTTTAACTGTTGTGGAGCTACTCCAAGATCGGTTGTATGAGTTGCTTCATTTATGGAATAAATCAAAATATCATCTATGAAAACTATGACCAACGTGTCCAACATGTCATGAAACACCCAGTTCATCAGCTCCATAAAAGATGTAAGGGCATTAGTTAATCCAAACGTCATAATTGAGAACTCATAATTGGCCAATCCCGATTCTAAAAGCTATCTTCGAGATATCGCTGTCCAAATTCTTCAGTTGATGATATCTTGATCGAAGATCAACCTTAGAAAATACCTTTGCTCCTTGCAACTGTTTAAACAAGTCATCGATCTAAAGTAGTAGATATCGATTCTTGACTGTGAGCTTGTTTAGTTCCCGGTAGTCTATACATAATCTGACACTACCGTCCTTCTTCTTTACGAATTGGCGCTCCCTGTGATGCAATACTTAGCCAATTGGAACCCATGTCTAATAACTCCCATAGTTGAGTCTCAGTTCCTTCAACTCCGTATGAGCTACTCTATAGGTGCCTCTGACACAAATATCGTCCTTGGTAACAAGTGGATGACGAACTTGGTCGCATGATCAGATGGTAACTCCAGGTAAGTCTCCTGGAAACACATCAGGGAATTTACGCATCACCTCAATATCTTCTATCTGTGGTACTTCTTTGGTAACGTGTACCGTGGATACCATATATCCAACTTCTTTCTCTTCAAAGCACCTCTTCGCCTTTAGCATAGAGAGGATCAGCTTTCACTTCCTAGGCAACATACTCCCAATGATACTAAATCATATGCCGTTTTTATTCTTGAATGATAACCTCTTCTATGCACATAATCACTTGTAGAGTGTTGAGACAACCAGTCTATCCCCAATATGACGTCAAAGTCTGCCATCTCAAGTCTAATTAGGTTGTGTCCAAATTTCATCCATCCATACGATTTGGACATTATTCATAACACTCATCTAATACAACATTTAGTCCAAAAGTGCTTGAACTAGCAAAATCTGATGTAAAGGTCTTAAGAGCATGTCTAGTTCCTTCATCTCTTTTGATTTTTCAAAGACTATCATCAAAATCCCATATTGCACTCATTAGCTTGTATTTCTTTTATCCTTGCTGTTCTACCTTGCTCTCTCTTCCATATACCTTGAAAAATATCTTGTGATTGTTACTTCATATCCCAAGTCTATCTATAAGCATTAGGGTATATGCTTATAAATTCATTAATTCATCCAAACTCTTTTGGTCTTTTCTTAATCATATCACTCAACATTGGGCATAGCTCAATTATCATTGTATTAAACCGAGTACTATTAATGCCATGATTTTTTGATTTCATCCTTGTATCCACTCTTAGATATGCTTTTAGGAATCTTCTGCTTTGTCAAAATTCATACCGATATAGCTATCTTTAACTCTACTAGAGTGCTATCTATTTCTTTATCGGCTACCCTTGATAATTCTCACTTTTTGCTCATGCACTCTTTTATAGACATGACTCATATCCATCCATTGAGCAATCTCAAAATAGATTCTCCATTACTTCATCTGAGGTTCATTGGCTATAGCATTTAATCTGAATCCAATCATCTTTCTTCCAATAATTCCATTATCACTAATCATCTTTATCAACAAAGGTCAGGGAGTGTATGAATCAAAATGTTCATCCAAAAGTGATTCACTTCCTTCTGTCGATTTAGCATAATGAAAAACACTTGCTTTATCTAGTGAACCTAGGTTTAAAGAATCAGGAGTAAATCTGTGGTAATCCAACCGGCATCAAAAGATCGTTAAGTTACACGGTGGTCCAAATACATTGAAATAGAGGTTTTACAGTTCTTAACCTCATGGTTACAGGTTTTATTGAGTATATATAATGCCATTGGTTAAGGCACTATAGGAATAAATATGGAGAAGGTTTTCGTACATCAGTAAATCAGGTAAAATCGAAAAGATGTACGCTCAACATGATTAAACATTTAACTGTTCATTCAGTTCATATCTCTGTTCATGTTGTCGATCATGAGAGTGGCTCAGATTGGTATAATCAGGACTAATACTAAAGAAACAATATCTATAACTCCAATTGATAGGTTAAATCAAGAAGGTATCCTGTCAAGGTACGAGAAATTAAAATCTGGTATGTGCATCCTCTATAATCATAAGAGTAATCAATAATACACCGCATCCTATATAAACCTATCTAGATATATGGCCACAAATAGATTTGATCATTGCTGAAAACGTCTGAGGCATCATCTTCAGAAGACATTCTTCAATCCGTATCGGATCATTCTGTCATGATGCAACTATCCCATACATCGGTGGCTGATAAGGTTAACCACCTTGATACACTGCTTGTTGCGCACCAAACTTCTACACTAGGGGTGTGCATTACTGGGACTTGCTGTGTGGTAGACACAATGTTATAGCTAACAGGTGTAGGGGTACAGTGATGCTACCAATTGGTACCGTACTTGGTTTGACCCGAAGGTGTTAATGTAGCATCAGCAACTTGGGTAGTGATTTACATAGAAACTTGCATAGTCGGTCTCATCTGTTGTTGCTCTTGTATTTTATTGGGTCAAGTTTATGACAACCATAACCAAGGTACTTAATAGTCCAGGTGGTTGGCTGGAGTGGTCTGGTTGTTCACCTCCTTTGATTTGCTCCAATCTGATTATCATTATTTAGCATCTGCTCAGATGAGTTTTCATTACCCGTTCTTGACCCAGATAGTGGTGGGGTCAAGCTGTAACCTCATCTTAATGCTCAGCGGGTAATGGATCAACGTGTAGTGGATTTCACTCTGAGTCTCCATGTCACCCAGGGGTATAGTTACTCTTATTCTTAATGTATGGCCATTATTCTCTTATTTCTGTTGAAATTAGCCCGAGATATTTTCCTTTATCTCTACAGAGGTTTTGGCATTACTAGCCATTTTCTCCTTCCTTTGTCATACATCGAGTTTCACATCTTGTGAGTACCAACTCGGTATTCACTTTTCTGCTTTACCAAAGCTCCCTTCTTGCTACTGTACTATATCCTTGTATACTTGGATAACTACCCAACTTATAGATAATACCCTATATTATTTATTTATTAGGATAATTTTTTGGTCTTCTCTTTCTGTTCGAGTGTATATATATGGTTCCACCTTTTATATGTACATTATCGTCTTGTTTAATTTATGTCTCAACTAACACAGGTGCTTATGGTTTGTTTGTATTAACGCTTTTAATTTATCCTAACTCAGTTCATGGACTCCAGTGGTAGTATTTAGGTTTGATGGGTAAGGCCTACGAGAGCTCTGATACCAAGTTATCACACCCCAATTCTGCACCAACCAAAATGGTGTGATGAACCGTCAATAAACCAACGGTTCAACCAAGATCTCACAATAGGTTATCCCACATATGATAAACCAAAATACATTCCACATTAATGAGAGGTAATAAAATAAATAGCAAAAGTCTTACAGATAATGAACTGAGGTCTAATCATGATAAATAATTAATATTCCATTTATTTCCAAGTAACCAAAACATAACTTAATACATATTACAATTTCCAAATACGAAAACTAAACACTAAACGTATCCACCGTTGAAACGCTCGCTTAACGAACCATGTTCGTCCTCCACAGCTTGCTCATCATATCCACCACATGTTCATATATTGGCGTGTCAACATAATCTTCAATCATAGTACCCGCAACATCAGAAACTAAAAAGAATTATGCACCCAAGGGTCAGCTCTCCAACTTGAGCTCAGTGAGTAAACAAAGCAATGCAACAATCATATGCATGCGATCAATTCATATCTGTGGTCTGGTATATAAGTTTGCAATGTGCTATAGAAAGGATAGGTGGCCGCCACACCTCTATACACAAGCGTGTGGAAACGTCCAATGAAAACGGAACTATCGTCCCACATGCACCCACCATGGACAATATACACCCCATGAAAATGGCATGGCTGTACCAGTTGCCCATACCAACACGTAAGCCCTTGTTGGCGAGGGCTTGCAAACTGGGCTCGCAACTAACCAACCCTAATGTCAAACAATGTATCCAAAGCCTCACCCCAGCATCCCTCAATACATCCATAGAGATGGAGCTAGGTTCTGGTGACCAGGCTGAACCACAATTCCACGTCCCCCCCTGATGCCCTACGACATATTAGTTTCGCTAAGGTAATGGCGATACGACGATGTTAGTCGACAAGACTTGAGTAGAGATAGAACTAGAGTCTGGTAACCAGGCTGAACCACAATGTCACGTCCTCCCCCTGATGCTCCACTCGCATCAAGCACACTAACACTTGCTTAGTGGACATGACTTGAATAAACCATGGCACAATATACCCCGATGAGAACGACATCGAAGTACCGCTTGATACCATCCCTACCCGCACCATGTACACTAGCCAAACACAAACATTCACATGCCTATTCCTACCACCATCAACATCATCATGTTATAATTAATAAATTTAAATATGCATGAACAGTAATAATAGAAATATTGGATGACATGTTGAATGCACATTACAAGCATACACGCATATCACAATCATGGTATTGGACTCAAGAAATAAAAACAGTTTATTATTAACCAATTAGTTTAGGTCATGTTCCCTCACCTTTGCTTGTTTGTAGGTCCTCTTTCAAGCCTTAAGAATCACCTTTATATCAATATTATATTGCTAGAAGACCTAACAAAGTCGATAGAATTTAAATAGAATTTATTCTAATTTTTACAGCTTGCTGTTAACTGGGGGTCGATGCTAGGGTCGGAGGTTTCATCGACCCTGGGTGCGACCACCCCTATCCCTGGGTTTCCCGAATGCTGGGGGTCGATGCTAGGGTCGGATGTTCCATCGACCTTAGGTGCGACCCCCCATGGTTTGAGTCGAGAATATCAAATTTCGTCCATTCTTTCATGTTTGGGTCCTATGGCTTCCTTCTATAGTCCATTCCATACATGTTCTATGGTGTAGAACTATTCTTTATTCACCTACATGGTTTCAATGATCTCCTCCATGGTTTCCATTGAAACCTAACCATGGATGGATGGTATTAGGGTTTCTCCTAACCTAACTCCATCATAATCTATTCTAAGCTTTCAATTCAGATGGGGATTAAGGTTCATACCTTCTGTAGTCTCAGTTTCCAAGATATCTCTGAACTTCTTCTTCTTCCTTAGCCTTTTCTTCAAGTTTTCCTTCTCTTCTTCTCTTCCTTCTCTTCTCTTTCTCTCAATCCAATTAGGGTTGTAAAAGGAGTGAAAGAGGCTTAGGGACGTCCTATTTATAGAGTAAAACCTCCCAAAATAAGTCCCATTGAGTTTAGGAAAGGTTCCAATTGAAATTAGGAAAGTTTCCTAATTTTCGGTTCATGCTGTTTTTCTCGATTACCGGGGGTCGATGGGGGGTTGTACAATCCGAGACCCCCTGCGACCCCTGGTCACGGGTCGATGGTGGGGGTCAATGGGGGGGTCGGACCTGCCTGTTTAGGCATGCGACCCTACCCTCATTTTGATTGTTTTTTGAGTAAAAGTTTATATTGGGTCTTGGGTTTCTTCACACACTTGGTCCACTTGGCTCGACGATGATATGTAGACGGGTCACGACACGAAATGTAAGGTTAGACCGGGTTCGTGGCGTACAGGTCTTACACGCATAGTTTTGCTACTAGGTGTGCGGCATGTGTCACCAATTGCATGAATAAACGTGGTCGTTTGACTGTGCCAGCACTCCAGCAGTGTTGCCAAGCTCCTGTAGGCTGGGTTTAAGGTCCCACAATATAGAGTTGAGGTACGGTTGGTCGTTTCATAGAGTATACCAAAACTAACCTCAAGTATACATGATGCACAAGGGGTTTCACATCATGGGATGTCCAAAACTGGGCTTTAAGGCCTTCATAAGTTCCAAATAAAATACAGAGGGTCACTTGCCAAGTTTGGCCAGGATATGCTGTCGGAATGGTGTACGGTTAATGTTCGACCGCACGTCATGATAATTGGGTCATGCGGCTCATCCCATCAGTCGTACGTAAAAACATGATCTGATGGTTTCCATTATTCTCTGATACGTTTTACATATTTTTCTTGTCCAGATTATGGAGTTTTGAGCTCCTGGATCCGAGTTTACACTAGAGTTTGGTCACTATTTCGATTCATCTGAATAACGAGATACCAGAACTGATTTTAAACTCCAGATCCGATTTTTAAGCATTCGGATCCCATTATTGATTCATGATCCGAGTCTCCTTGGGTCAACTCAAGATCCCTAAAAGTCACCTACAGTTTCCAAAATCCATCGACCATTTATCTATATTTTCGATGATTCGATCTCACAATTCTGATATATTATGCATGCTACTGTCCACAATTCATCTCTGTGAACAGTGGCCTACATGTTCATGGCTCCGCCATGGATGGGGGATCATTTATATGATTATGGTCTCACCACTAATGGTAATGGACACTCCTTGATTTCAATTATGGAGGAATCCCATCACAAGATAGTGGTTCCTAATGGTAGGTGATGTCACAACCCATTCAGAGGAATCAAGCATGATATTTGAGTCATCCAAGAGACAACCCAAATCTTCTAGCGATAGACAACCAAAATGATCTACCAATAAATCCTACAGTCCACACACACAATATTTTCCATAATTAACAATAGATAATAATTATTACAGTAGAATATCAGAGTTGCAACAGAATCATAATAAAGAACCAGATGCCAACTAATAATACTTAAATATCATAAGTGTGTTATCCATTACATTTGTTCCATAATATTCATAATACTACATACTTCCCATATTACATAACCAGAGTAAATCCGAATAGGTTCCTATGGACAGACCAAACCATCATCCATCCATAGACAGAAAAATCAACAAAACCAAGAGGTTGACTTTGATTCCATAGATGCAGTCCCTATAGGTACAGCCTTTGACATGATCAATGAGAGGAGCCCCACCAAGGGAAGTATCCTCAGCATTAGTGGGATCCATAGCTGCATCAACAGTAGCGGTACCTGTAAACAAAGCTAAAAAGATTGGATATCGAGGGATGAGCTCACATCCCAGCTCAGTGAGAAGTCAAGTATCTAATGCAATCCTAGGCAATAATTTATGAATGCAGTATAGAAGTAAATAAATAAGCAATTGTGAGTGTCATATAAGTGTGTATGCAAATCATGGTCGATCTGTACCCTAGCGAGGATCTGCCCTATACCCTACCTCCTGAGCATATACACCAGTACCCTACAGCTTGAGTGCTTCGTACCCACTGCCTGGATGATTTATACCTGTACCCCACTGCCTGAGTACTCTATACCCCACCGCCTGGATTATATTCCCCTCACTAAAGCACAAATCACTTAACCAAGTCGATGCATGATGCATGATCATGTTATTAATAGGGTTACACCCTAGCAGAGATCCTCATTCTACTCCCATGGACTGATCGTGTCCACACTAAGGTACAACCAGACGTATGGCCATGTATCGTGCCCCCACATGTTACATGATCATATACCTTACATTATCGTGCCCCCACACGTTACATAATCATGTACCTCACATTATCGTGCCCCCACATGTTACATGATCATATACCTCACACACGAGCACATCCATATCTAATTAATCAATCACCCAACATGGCATGTCCACGCAATAAACAAAACTAAACTCCAGCAAGAATCCTCGTTTTACTCCCATGGACTGACTGTGTCCCCACTAGAGCATAGAGTGCCAACATGGCATGTGTATCGTACTCCCATATCTACACGCCCATCATACATGGTCTCATCCAAACTGCACCTAGCAAAGGACCCCAACTCTTCACTCCTACCCATAGTTCATTGTACTTCCACTAAGGTATAGCCACTCCCAATGTGATTCATGAGGTCACTCGTTACATGAACCATCAAACATTGGTGGTACCCCAACGGAGAACCCTGAATCCCCATCCCATTGATCACTGCGTCTCTACATGGATACCAACACACCAACATGATAGGCGTGCCCATACTCCCATATGTCACACACACTATCATAAATGGCTATGCACATAACATCATCAGCAACTACCCCTTGCAGAGAACCCCAGATCCCTACTGCCATGGTTCGTCTTGTCTCTACAAGATCACAACAACTATTAACATGGCCCATGTGTTGTGCCCCGAACACTACACGTCCATCATACAACAATCAACATACATAGTTAAGGTTATAATGCAAATGCATGAACAATTATACACAATTTATTGGATGACATGTTATAAAAGGAAAAACAACAGTAAACACGCAATAAACACATGCTCAAACTCTACGTGACCCCACCCCTCACCTGTAGACACTAGAGGTGCTGCTGAACCTTGAAGCTGGCAGAAGGCTCCGTCTACTAACCACAGTGTTTTACCTAATTTAATTAGATAAGATTCATTAGGTTGGTGAACAGCTTTCAAACCAGCATAGATAAGTCCTAGAGTCCATGTACGGGTCCCAAGAGAAGTCGAGAATCGAAAGGATAGTCTTCCTAATCATTTTTAGGCTTATAAGTTAATACTGGCTGAACCAACAAATGGAACCTATTGTACATTCCACCGGTACGTGGTGTCGATTAACACTTAATTGATTCCTACATATAATGAACCGGAAGACAGATCGGATGAATGGTCATCCGG
This sequence comes from Protea cynaroides, assembly GCA_028583415.1. Taxonomy (NCBI): domain Eukaryota; kingdom Viridiplantae; phylum Streptophyta; class Magnoliopsida; order Proteales; family Proteaceae; genus Protea; species Protea cynaroides. Next base: position 53,466,948 of record CM053275.1, on the reverse strand, counting down.
TTGGTCATCCGCTTCATATACTGTTTATAGTAATGGAATTCCAGTGGGTCATTCAGATGATGAGCCAGTTGATCAGTCATTTAGCAGTGGCTTTGCTTAGTAATTAGCCTACGTAGCGACACGACCAAACAATGCCATGCACATAACCGGTGCGACGCACCCAGTGGCTCATTTTTCCTGTACATGATACCGATTAGGGTGGCACTGAATATTTCTAGTCTAATGGTTTAATTTATTTGCCTTAGTGGTAGTCTAGTCGTGAGTCAACCGGTATTAGGGCCACTTGTAGTCTACCGGTTCGTGCTAACGACTCTGGCCCAGAAGCCAAACACAAACCAGAGGAGGTTTTTCTCTTTGGAAAGGGCTTCCCCACCATGGTTTCTCCTACACTATAGGATGGTAAACTACTACCAACCATTATTGAGGACAATCGAGGTCATTTAGACTCCAACATCATCTCCATTCATGGAGAAGGTGATAACATAGGTCTCTATGTCGAGTTTCGATCTTCATTATTGGAGGCCATCAATGGCGGAGTCCCACCATGGTCTCTAGCTCGCATCCATACAAGAATGGAAGGAGAAGAAGGGATGAGAACCTTACCTTAAGAGAACAATGTTTGAGCTTAAGTTCCCAAGCTTGAGCTCCAAGCTTCACTTCTCAAATCACTTACTCTCACTCTCTCACGATTCAGCAAGAGGGAAAAGGAGAGTGAGCACTCCTTTTATAGGACTCATGAAGAGAGAGAGTGTCCTACTATTTCTCAACTGGTTAAAGTCAAGCGGCAGAATGTCCCTCTGGTATGTGCCTCCGATTAGACTTAAAGTATATCTGGGCTTAGTTTCATAGGCCCAATTGGATGGTATTGCCTCCTAGGCTTCAATCATCTCCTCCTACTTAATCTAGTATTCCTAGGTGATCTAAGGGACTGACCCATATCATATTTAGGATCACAATATAGAGTGCCATGGATTGGCACAGTAAGACCCGATACGAAGAGAACCAAATTGTGAGGATTTCAGAGTGGGTCTTAAAATACCCCCAATTTATAAGGATTTTACCCCTGAAATCAGGTCATAGATGGAAGTTCTTATCTCATACCTATGAGTGTCTATTCCACCTCATAACTCCTGAGGACATTGTATATTAGCTATGCTATCTAGTAATTAAGGGAGTTCAAGGCTTACCAATTTCTAAAAATTTCCTCCAGCTAGTGCTAGGTCCGCACTCACATAGAGGCATAGCATTCCCAAAACTTTTGGCAATCCTGAGCTTCATGCCCCACCATTCCACAGGAAAGACACGTATTGATTTCCTCATGTTTTGATGGTTGTGCCTTGTTAATGGTTAGGGTGCATGGTTGCATGAGGTGCTTTCGATTTTCACACCGATAACATGTTCTGTGACCTGGCCTTGGTGGCAATTGGGTACCCCCATTTCGACCCAGAATGGGTTATCCATCCCGAATTATGCGGATTCTGATTCTTAGGTCAAACCCTAGGATACGTAGGTCATTTGGGAGAAACCCAAATTCGGATCCAAACCTTAGTCCACTCGGACTATCCATAGATCCACTAGGATATTCATCCATATTTTTCACCCATAAAGGGTTATCCACATTCCAACCCCGAATAGGTTATCCATATTTTAACCCAGAGTGGGTTATCCATATTTTGACCCAGAAAGGGTTATCTACTTTTATGGAGATAAACAAGGTAATCGAATGTCAGCCTTGTAAGTTCATTGTATGTGGACGATTCTTGAGTAAAAAATGATCTTGCAATAACTCATTGTATCTTTGGCATCATTATCTCTTCTTAAAAACTTCCATAACCAATTGGAGCTTTCCATTTTTTCATGTCATGCCAATCTCCACATGTGGATCAACCTTGAGAGAGAAAAAAATAGGAAACCCCAAAGATATGGCAATCTCCACCTTGTAAATTTAATTCCAAATAAATAGGAAATATTTTCTCAAGAGAATGGAATCTCTCACTTGAGATTGGACTGTTTTTTGACTTGGTCCAAGGTTGATCTTATACACAAAATTCATGGCTCTCCTTATAAAATTTGTCCCCATGCATGGTTGCTGATTTGACTGGCTGAGCTAACTGGACAAGATCACCAAAAATGCATAAAATGGTCTTTTCAACCTCGAATTTCTCCATTCTTTCACTTACACCCTACAAACATAAAAAAACATTAAACACCCGAGAAGCATCATAAAAAGAATAAGAGATGCATACTTTATACCCTAAATTCATGCATAAATGTGTTCATCAAGAGATTGTGAGAGTGAAAGAGGGTTAAGAAGAAATAAAGAGAAGGTTAGAAAAAGAGAGAGAATGGAAGCCGTGGATTGCTTTGACAAAAGAAGAAAAAATAGAAACCCCCAGAATAGAGGGGAGGTTTGTGAAAAAGAAAAGAAAGAGAGAAAATGAAGGAGAAGAAAGGAAGAACGAGAGCTTACCTTCGCACGTGGATCATTCTTAGGCATCGACAACGTCTCCAAATTATTGTTGGGAACAAGGTAGGCCTCTTTTCCCACCTCCATTAAAGTTTTCTACAGAATACATGCTAGAATAGGTTTAACTAGGAGAAAACATGGATGATGATGTTTTGATCCATTTCTGTGTGATTTCCACCATTAACTTTATAATTGGATATTTTTCATAAAAAAAAAAATATGTTATGAAGAGTCTCTCCCCCTAATTTGAGCTCCATCGATGGCAATTTTCCTAAGCAAACAAAATCCATGAATAAAGTTCAAATTTAGAAAAGACAGATGTAAAGCATGATTGTGTATGTTATGTTTGATATAATTAGACACAATATTTGGACTCTAAAAAAATATGAGACATGTATTAATGAGTTAGGAAGATCCTCCCACAAATCCAGATTAATTTGGATCTAGGATGACCTCTAAAAAAATTATGCAATGCACAGAGGTTAGAAATAGAGACAGAACAGAGGTACTTTGTTCATGGGCCTAGAAGTAGGGACTCATAATTGAGGAGAGACATAAATAGAGCGAATGTATCCCATCCAATTATCTTAGTTAGGTCGGGTTTTCTGGGTGTGGGTTTTATAGCTTCCCCCTTAAAAGAATTTTGTCCCCGAAATTTTACTTACCTATATTATTAATTAAGTGGGGATACTTCCTCTTCATCGACTCTTCTTCCTCCCATGAGATGTCCTCTACATGCTGGTTCTTCCACAATACTTTGACATAATAGACATCCCAATTCCTATGGTGTTGAACCTTTTTGCTTAAAATTTCTTGAAGTTCGAGTTCGAATGTTAGATCTTTACTCAACGCTAAAGGGTCTGCTTTTAACACATGGGATGGATCTAGGACGTACTTCTTCAAATTTCGATACACGGAATACGTCGTGTACGTTGGACAACGATGGTGACAATGCTAATTGGTAAGCCACTACTCTGCATCGCTTGATGATCTCATAAGATTGCACATATATAGGACTTAGTTTACCCTTCAAAAATACCTTATCTCCCACAGTAAACTTGATGTCTTTCATTTTAACATCAGAATAACTCTTCTAACGAGTTTATGCAGCCTTGATTCATTCCCTGATCAGATCAACTTCTTGACAAGTTTCTTACACGAAGTTTAGTCTGATAATTCTCCTTTCTCTGACTTTTTCCTATTATAAGGGAGTTCGACATCTTCTCCCATATAGGGCTTCATATGGGGCAATGCCAATGCTAGCCTGATAGCTATTGTTGTAGGCAAACTTTATCAAAGGTAGCTTTTCATCCCAAGCTGCTTTAAAGTAGATAGCACAAGCACGTAACATGTCTTCTAGGATTTGAATGGTCTTTTCTGACTGTCCATCAGTTTTAGGATGGAAGGCTATACTAAAGTTCAGTTCAGTACCCATTGCATGTTGCAGTCCTTCCCAAAACTTAAAATTAAATCTGGGATCTTTGTCTGCTACAATGCTCTGTGACACGCCGTGCAGATGAACTAGGTTCACATACAATCTATCCAGTTGGTCCATGGTATACAGGGGTCTTACACCTGTAAACCTTGATGTCTTCATGAGCTAATCTACGATTACCCAAATAGCATCTACTGCTCTACATGTTAAGGGTAAACTAGTAACAAAATCCATGGTAATGCAGTCCCACATCCACTCTAGTACTGGTAGTGGTTGAAGCAATCTCGAAGGTTTTTGTCTGATTGCTTTCACTTGCTGGTAAGTTAAGAATTTGTGTACAAAATTTTCCATATCTGCCTTTATCCCTCTCCACCAGACAATTTTCTTCAAGTTGTGGTACATTTTAGTACTCCTTGGGTGAGCTGAGTACGGTGCGTTATGGGCTTCCTTCAAAAAATTTTCCTTAATATCCTCAGGTATCGCCGGTATGTAAAGTCTTCCTTGGAATCTAAGGGCACCATCGTCTAAGAGAGTGTAGTCAGGATCTATTCTTCCTTTCTGCAAGTTTTCTTTCAGTGTCCTGAGGTAAGGGTTCATTGGTAGTTCTCTCACTACTTCTGTAACTAGTTCCGCCTTTATCTACAGTGGTGCAAACAGGCTTGCAAGTTCACATATGACCTCATTTCCTAGAGATCGTTTTGACACATCCAGCTCATTTTGTGCCTCCTTACGGGTGCTGGTTCATGTTGTTCATCTTGGAACTGGTTCAATCCCTTCCTCAAATCTGGTTAGGCTTTTTCTGCTCAAGGCGTCAGCTACTACATCTGCCTTGCCTAGGTAGTATGATATCTCACAATCATAATCTTTTAGAAGTTTAATCCATCTTTGTTGTCTAATATTCAAGTCCTTCTGAGTGAATAGGTATGTAAGGCTCTTATGGTTGGACTTGATCTGAAACTTCTCGCCATATAGATAGTGTCTCCATGCCTTAAGGGTGTCATGAGTAGGGTAGTTCTCCTCATGTTTCTTCAATTATCAGGAGGCATATGCTATGACTTGATCTCCTTGCATGAGTTCGCACCCCAAGCCTAGTCTCGAGGCATCAGTATATAAGGTGAAAGGTTCATCTGGAGTTGAAATGGTCAATATGGGAGCTAAGACTAGCCTTTCCTTCAATATTTGAAAACTTCTCTCACATTGGTCTAACCAAATAAATGTTTCCCCCTTCTTAGTTAGCTTTGTTAGAGGTATGGCGATCCTAGATTAGTCTTCTATGAACCTATGATAGTACCCAACTAAACCTAAGAAACTGTGAATCTCAATAACCGCCTTGGGTGCTTCCTAATTTATCATAGCTTCAATCTTACTGGAATCCACTTTGATTCCTTTAGCTAATACTATCTGTGTAAGACCCACTCCATGAACCTGATCTAAACCTTGATTTCATGTCGTAACAGGTCTTCCGATTATCACCGGGCCAGACGGGATGAGCGGATTATAGATAGGTATGGAACAGACCATCTTTTGTATGATTTATTCATATCGGTCGACCGTACCGATCGCTGGTACCGGTCGCCGGTATAGTCTACGCAGCAGACTACTAAGATCTGGAACAGGATCTCTGTGGGTCCCACTTTCCAAAGTCCGAACCCTAAGACTTTCCTAATCCTAGGAGGCTTCCTAAACCTAAATCCTAGCCTATTTAAAACCTTCTAAACCTCCAAGAATCCCATCCATTGACTCTCACAAACCCTAAAGAGGAGAAGGAGATTGAAGAAGGAGAAGGAGCTAGGAAGAAGAAGGAAGGGCCGCCATTACCGTTCGATGAAAAACACCTTACACAAATCGACGGTAAGTGCTTAAACCTTCCTCTACTGTATGAACTCTAGAATGGTTAGTGTAGTTGAATCAATACCATGCAAAGTAGGTATTGATCTAAACCCTACTTTGCCGTCAAACCCTAATTTAATCGATAAACCCTAGATTCAAGTTCTAGGATGAATACCATCAAAACTAGGACTTGAATGGAGTTGAAAACAACTCTAACTCAATGCTCAGACCTAGATTGTGTAGAAGAAACCCTAGAATCAATAGGGGATGACCGACGACAGTCGAGAAACCAAGTGTATAGTCTTCCGGGGACATACCGGTTGCACCCTGTGTGACCGGTTTGTTGCGACCGGTACCTCCCGGGGGCTGCTCTGTGCTGACCGGCTGACCATACCGGTCACTGGTTTTCCCTACAGTGCCGCGACCGGTACATACAATTGGTCAGCCTTGTGAGATGTGTTTTGTCATCATTGGTTTTTCGACCAACGTAAACCCTAAGAAAATTATTCTAATTAAACCCTAATATTGTATAGGACTTTGTGATAGCACGTTTGGATCTTGCGACGTGGAGCAAGCTATCAAACGAGCATCAGGTAAGGGAATCGAACCTAAACCCTAATAATATAATGGACAGTAAACTGTTGTTAATAACTATGACTCTGTGGATTGATGTTTGTGCATATTCGCATGTCATCCTTTACTTTCAGTTATTATTATTGTTCATGCATACTCGCTATGCTAGGATGTGATTGTTAAGCATGTAATTAATTTCATTTGTGTGTAGAATGGGAATGGCCTAGGTCTAGGATCATTTCTCACACTGGCACCTTTTTGTAGCATTCTATTTTTACATGCTTGGTGCGGGTAGGGCATCAGGGGGAGGACGTGGCACTGTGGTCTCCGGCCTGGCCACCAGACTCTAGCTCTATCTCTATGCCGTAGGGAGTTATGTTGGGATATGGTCTACTTTGCGTATTGTTCTGTCCTAGTATGCTTGGTGTGGGTAGGACATCAGGGGGAGGACGTGGCACTGTGAACTCCGGCCTAGCCACCAGACTCTAGCTCTATCTGTCACACCCCAATTTTGGTCTAACCAGAATGGTGTGATGAACCGATAATAAACCAACGGTTCAACCAGGATCTCAAATAGGCTATCCCCGCGTTATCTGAACCTCCATACATCCATGTCATAATCAGAGTAAATACACAATAGCGGAAGTCTTATAATAAAATGAACTGAGAAACTAAATGATATTAATAATTTAATAGCAAATTATTCGTATTCAATCGAGACATAAATATTAAATATCAAATACATGTCCGAATAAAATCCAATTAAAGAAACCTATAAA